>CM030369.1:132851649-133076932 GCA_003604175.2 Clonorchis sinensis | reverse complement strand
CAGCTACCGAAAACTACCCGCACCTGAGGCGTCACATTTTACACAGGATGTACATCGATGTCAAGCTATATGAGTATACGAGAATGATGAATCTACTCTGCGGGTTGCGTCGTCGTCAGAGCATGAGAGGGGACCGAGGAAATTATTAGTGATAATCAATCATGTGTAGTACGCCTAACCGGCGCCTAACTGCCTTGCCACCCGAAGGAAGCACGAGGGCTGAAATACTGCCAGGTTGCCTTAAGGTAGACGGAGAAAGTCGGGAGGAAAATGTGGGTTTCGAACCGTTGACCTTGTGATCAGTTAGTTTGCGACCTAACTAGTGAGCTCCATAAATCGAGTTTCAGTGGTTGAAGAATATATATGATGCCTAGCTACTGCAAGGAGAATGTAAGGCTAGTATAAGGGGATTCATGTTAGACAGGAGGCCTGTGTGATCCAACGAAAATGGACGCCGAGGATCCCAGAGGTTGGCTCCTAAACAGTGCGAATTACCGGCGGTGTCCTGCAAGTGGCTGTTGTCGGTCCAGTGATTTCCACGGTCTACACCACTTCCCTCACGTTCATTACGTTCTCACCATGCTTGCTCTTTGCTAACATCGTTCAAATGTAACATCACGCCGGTGGCTAGCTGTCATGCCACCCGAAGGGAGCACGATGACTGAGATACTGTCAGCTCACCCCAGCCTGGGCGTGAGAAGTCAAGAGGCCGAAGTCGATTTCGAACCACGAACCTTCATGTAAGTTCGCAACTTAACTGTTGGTCTATCTCGAGCTGATTTCAGTTGTGGAAAGTTGTGCGAGATCAGCAGGCCAAACTGGACAGGCTGATGTAGTCACTTCCGTTAGGAGCATAAGGATATTTGCAACAAATTCCTGTCCTTCCACCTTTTCCCCCCATTGTTTACCAGGACACAAACGGTTCAAGGAGCGAGATGGAGGCATACAGCATTCGACGGGTGCCCACACCACTGTGCAGACCACATGTGACCTTGGGGACTTATACAGAGCTATCTCGAAACCCTCCTTCGTAAGGCAACGGTACGAGCTAAAAGTATCAAGACTCAGGATATGTATAAGCTTCAAAAATGCAGCCCAATGCTTTCTAAAATGCTACGTTTATTCGATCAGCAATCGGATATGGGTATCCGACATATCACCTATACACCAAGGACGCACATCATAATCAGTGAAATAAACACTACAGAAGTGAGCTTCACTGGCCTACGCATGCCGAGTTACCATCTGCCAAGATAAGCATTGTTCTTTATGCTTAAATTGATAGAGACCCAGAGGTGGAAAGAAAATGACACGGCTGAAGAGAGTGAATGTGCAGATAAGTCCAGGTGCTACTTCCCCTTGAAGGCGGGGGCCAAGAGCCATTTTTGCGCTTGGCTGGGGGCATTCAAAGATATGGCGGTTAACCGATGACTGTGACGTTCATGTTGTCAGTTTTTATCCAGATGGTCTGACAGTACTGGAGGTGTAGGTAACTAGGATTTGTGGCAGCATAACGCTATGTCCCCTCTCCTAGAGCATTTTTCTTCCCAACTAGAGTTCTAAGGTTGTATAGCCATGGAGCATTGGCGTTTGAAGGCGAACAACCCTTAGGACATGCACAGTCACTAGATACAACCTTGCTTACTGGACTTCCGTTCATGAGCTTTCTCTGTTTTCCACCCACAGAAATTATCGTGAGCACCTGTCTTCGGAGAATCAATCCCTTGGTTCTTCCACAGCGTGCCTACTACATATCTGGTGACCACGCCAGGATGGTTGCCACACACTGGTGGTAAACCTACCACAAGGCTCTACACATGTGCATGCGGACCTCAGAGCTACACGTTGCTCAATCACACACGCCGGACGCAGCGCCAGACACAACCTCTGCACACGCTCACCAGCTGCACACACCGCGCCACTAGCAGCGGCCGGTTCACGTAGGCCATGGTACACCGGGGACGGTGTTCTTCAAAAAGGGGGCCAGCGTAGTATACGGTGTCTGCCAGTTTGATTGATGTATATGTAAGTATCGGTGATGTGCAACCTTGCTCACTGGGCTTCGGCTTATGAGCTTTCCTTGTCTTCCATCCAAAAAAATTGTCGTGAACCCCTGCCTTCGGAGAATCACTATCTCCTGGTGTTTCCAATGTGCATGCTACACACGTCACACGGGGATCACGAGCACCGCGGACGGGCAGATGAACTGCCTCACATCTATCGAGACCCGAACAAACATCGAACAAACTTCCGGGACAGATGATTCAAGTTGAAAACTTAGATGACCATCCTACAACATCTACCAGCTGGGGAGAACCGATAAAAAGAGCTCCGAGCATTTAACCCGATCACTATGATCGGACGAAATCCGCCGTCTTCTAATCAACAATTAATAAGCAGGCATGGCAGAAACCTATTGATATACCGGGCTTGACAGGGGCCCCTCACAAACTGAATGGAGGTGAGTTGCAACAAGTACACAGGCCATGCAGCTCGAACGAATGTACCGAGAGCTGGCTGAGGACCAACCGAGGGCATGTTCTGATTGGCCAGAATATGAGCCAATCAGACTCGAGCGCATTGAAATGCCACTTCGCAACCGGTGAAGATTTTAGGTTGAACATGTGAAAGCACACTGCAGCTGTGCCGCGCACTACGCCGGTGAGAACTACGAAGACATTTGGGACTTGCTGCTGGCCGATACTTAGTGACATACCCTTAATTTCTTTAAAACCATGGTTTGTACCAAGGAAACATATACACAACAGTTTAGCAACTGACGGTATTTATCCGATACCAGAAGATCTACTCAGGAAGTTTCATTTTTGATAAGATTCGTTCAAGCCCACTTTAAAGTGTACTTTTGGCGCAGAATCCATGTTTTGAATAGCCATCATGGCCCAGCATGATATCCCCCTGGGGTCAGTGGGAAGTTTGTTTTGTAAAAGATGGCATCTTCAGTCTTTGTCTCCTGTATTGGATTTAGGAGCATTTGGAAAGAGTAAATAAAGAGTGGCAGTAATTCGGCATGGACACTGAGTTAGATGAGGCCCAAACCCAAAAGACAGACGTGGAAGAGAACCTCGGGGCAATTTGAAAGGGCTAGCCACTTTCAACATGTTAAGTGCGTGGAAGCCTTTTTGGCTATAACCAAGTACGGAGCCCCAAGCTAACAAAAATCCTACGGTGCTTGGGTATGGGATGGTTATAAGGTATGATTGCTTCTAGTAAGCTAAAAGTCATAGATTTGGGAACAGGACGTGGACTGGAGTTAGGATTTAGTGCTTTGAAGTAGCAGGTTTTACACTGAGTACCTGCTTGTCCAATGGATCCTCCCTGCGACCACACTCACAATTACTTGCTCGAAGAAACATGAGTTCCTTGAATTCTAGGTATATATCTATGCTACACTATCCTACGACTGCTTTAAGTACTTCTCCATCTAGCCTTAACTTCGTCGTATCCACTAATGCCTGTGAGCACTGTATCCCGACGTTACAAAATCGGTCCGTACATGTGCATTTCATTATCGACCAAAACGCTATTTGAGAAAGCAGTAAGTTTAGCTTTACAGCACAGAGAAGCCTGACCCAGTTTACCTAAAAACTAAACGAGGTTAAATCGAATATACATTTACATTTCTGAGTCATTGTTAAAAATGGTGTACGGAAAACGAAACAATGAATTTCCATTATGGTTGTACTAGTCCAATAAATAAATAAATAAAATTTTGCCAGTGGTAGTTTTACAGGTTTTGGGAGCGGGCATGGCGAAACGACAACGCACACGTTGTGCTGAAGGGCTATCGTTGGTCATTGGAGTAGCTTGTCATGCGTAGATCAAGCCTCAGTCGCCGGCGCGCATGGTCAAGGATTTATTAGTTATGATAGGTGGCTAAGAAGGCGGACAGCTATCATGATAAAAAGCGATAGTTAACCTTGCTTTACGGCAATTTCTTTGCGCCTTATGACGTAATTGAGCATATTGATGTCGCGCCTCCAAATTGGGAAAATTTCCACCGGGATGCTGTTAACTCACACGCAGGTATCTATGACTAGATGCTCATGGCCAAAAATGGAAATAATTACCAGAGATGCATATTAGCGTCAATAAGGCACGACACATGAAGTTCCCTTCGAATAGTATACTGCATGGCGGGCGAGCTTCCCGAACTTCAGAGTTGTGCCGAAATTCGGTAAATACACTTGCCTTATTTGTTACATCTGATGGATGGGAACGATACTCAAGTACCCATCTGGGCGGAATTTACGTTTGAACTTCTTTAAATGATATATATTATTTGGAGATCACCGTGGATCGTTAAAATATGCCACGATTTATTTTTTTGCCTTATCTAGGAAACTGGTGGCCACATACGAACCAGGGCTGTTCGCTGCCCTTGAAATTTCGCTCACATAAGCAAAACGCCTTGGTCAACGTATCACCAAAATGCACGAGCGGAATTGACCAAATTGCGAGTGGTGTACAAGAGTGGGCATTTAGATATGGAGATAGCCGGTTCACCGTCGCATGTCCAAATACCCGGCCATTATCTAGCACATAGTTACTTGCTCGGCCGCGCCATCAAAGCCAGGCTGTGCGGTGGCTTGTGTGACAACTTCCGTTGGATGTAGTATGTGCGGAGAACGGTAACATACTTGTGGCAGTTATCTGCTTCTCAATGACTTGGTGCGTAAAAGTGGCACAGAATTGTGTCTCAGCCGAACACAGCTTTAGCAGCCTGTATGTGTGACGACATTTCATCCCCCAGGATATACTTAATGCAGTACTGTCCACTCATCATATCCTTTGGCGGACTGAACGTTCTACGCGGAGGCACATGGTGCTCGATTTTGACGAAGGCACACACAATTCGTCACCTAATCTATTCAGCATCTGTTGCACGAAACGTGTACATCTTGCACATAAGTGATCAGATGCTCCAGGGACAATTTGCTAAGGTGATTTGTACCGTGCGTGACATCCATATTCAGAAGGTTTGAGAAACGTAGAAAAAAAGTTATTGTGCGTGGGCGAAAAGCACGTAATAAAAACGACCACCATCAGATCCCATGACCGACGACATGTTGGTTCCTCAAGTAAGCGAAACGTTAACATTAACCTACTTGAAAAGGAAGATCAGTACTGGACGCGGTAACTGCTGATAGTTCGGGTGGTCGTTATATTTCAAAATTCATCCGCCTCTTTTCCGACGGAGTCCCGTACTCCAACTGGGATGCGCAATACCGTAACTCCTATTGCTTTGGGTTTCAGTTGACAGGGAGTCCGTCGGGAGGCATCTTGCTACTTCCACGGTTGTGCTCCAGATGGTGAGACGTCAACGCCAAAGCGTCAATATACTTCGAATGTCGGACTTCGCTGAGCAACTGATAAGGCTTGTGCTCTCTATCATAAAAATAGCAAAAAACTTGCTACTTGCGACGTATTCAGCGGCCTTTGCTTCTTCTTGCGGGGTACCTGCCTCAAAGATAAAAACGGACGTATATGAGACGCGAATGTCTTTTAGTGTCGGACTTTATGTGAACAGAAACGACGCGCTTGTTGGTAATGGGTACATTACCAACAGGGAATTTTCAAAATCCAGTAAGGGGAAAGAACGTGGAGAGACTCGAATCTCTATAGAATATTCCGTCTTAATCAAAGACCGCTCACACTGCTCAGTGACAGTAGTGCAAGAAACAGATTAGAGTACATTGAGCAAAACTTGACAAAACACTGCCACGTCGGGATGATGGGGCCGGTCTCTTTGGTAGATCGTTCTTCCCTGGTGGAACGCCAAATCGCGGATCTGCATGCTACCGTCGTTCCGCATCCCCAAGCTATCGATAAGAAATACACCAACGCGAGGCATTAGATGCTGTGGAAAGCTTTGCGTACCAAGATAGCTGTATCAGCCCTGTCAAAATGGTGTTCGATGAAGTCAGCGCACGAATCACAGAGATTTGAATCACGTTTTCCAATGTATGACATTTGTGGCATCCAAGGCATTTCCAGAGGTTTCACCAGGACGCCTCAGAAGTATGGTATCAAATGGCGTCAACATATTTATAGTTCGGTAACTAGAAACCGGATCTTTGGTTGTGTAACAGGCAATTCGTCCCCGAAAGACATCCACCACTATCAACGGTATGGCCCAGTAGTGTGTCAAGCATGCCAGTATATTCTCTACCGACTTGATCAAACATTTGGAAATATGGCTACATCAGAATGCTTGTAACGGACAGCGCTACTCTCCTCCGTCTTTCGTTTATAGGAACTTTGTGTTTGCACTGAAGTGTATCATCATTGTGCGGGGGTAATTGTGCGGGGGTGGAGCTGTGTTCCATTGTATTAGTGATGCTAGCCCAAGCCCAACACTCCACCGTACTCAGATTAGTGTCTAGAAGTCAAAGATGACTAGCTCCTTACGAAGAATGGGAAGTGACGAACCTAATAAAATTAAAAACCCTCCTGCTCTCGTTATCCAGAGTGGTAGCGCCCACTACTTCGTATGTTTTATTCAGTGAAAATTAATCGCACTGCAAGCATTGTTTTGATTAGGGAAATTTTTCAGTTGCGTTCAAATTAGAATGAATTACTTTCAGGTAAACTAGATATGGGAGTAGGACTTAGGTATTATATTATTGGAGTCGCCAGTCAATCCCAGTATTTTACCAGATTCTGAGATAGGATTCCATTGAATGTACTGATAATACGATGGGAATGGTGATATACCAGATTTTTAGGGAAATTTCGAGGAATTGTTGGAAACCAAATAACCAGGCGTTAAACACTGGCTGTCGACTTCAAAAGATAACCTTCAACTAGACTCGGTATCAATCTGGAAGACAATGGTTTTATATTGCAATCCATCATCACGCTTTTTCAATGATGAGTTATGCGCACACCCATGTGAGCGCGACAGACTGAAAACTAACGAAAATGACCTTTAACATGGGCCACAAAATACTGCAGAAATTTCTTATCATGGGTTTGGCTTTTCTAAAGCAAGATGCACTGGTCAAATATCCGTGTAGGCTAAGTACTCAGAATTAGCCGCTCGTGTGCTGATAATGTTCCACTGTACTCCTAATTTTCGCAGAATTTTTTCCCACTATACAGAGCCTTTAATTAAAATCTAGCAAAACAGTGCCTCAGCAGTTGGATGACAGCTATTTGATCCTACCTAGGCAGTACACTGACTGCGTAGTGATTTTTTGACTCACTATATGAAAACTTCAATTTTGTGAAGGACAATGAAGTGCAAGCAAGAAGTGGTAGCCCTACTGCGAAGTCTTTGTAAACATCAGACACATTATGGATACCAGCACCCATGGAAAGACCACAATTCCTGTCTTCTATATGGAGGTTGCTGCAGCGCACACGCTATCCAGTAATTGCCTAGTTTTTGACATAAAAAAGAATGCCCTAATTTGTACACGCGACAAAAAATGCCACAAATACCCGCATCAGATGCGCCAGCGATTCTCTCATCGGATGCGTATAACATCATAGGTCAAGTGCAGATTTGTTCCGCTAATGTATTGTGCACCGTTAAGTCACGCGTGAACCCAGTGAGACCGGGTGCAAAATCACAAATGGTCCAACCGCAGAAACTACCCAAAGCCTCATAGAACTATAAACGACCATCTCTTATTGCGTAGAACTCCTATATCAATATGAACTACCTACAACCTTCCTCGCGTTTATATCCTATAGTCGGTAATCCTCAACGCACGACTTGTGTCGGTATGCGTATAATGATTAAATCATATCCAATGAAAATTCCGAGCTTTGAACACTCGGCCAAAGGCGCTCGATAAGTCGAGACCTCCTTTCGAGCAGCGATCTTTAGAATAAGGTTTGTGATGCATAGCCTATTCTACCCGAAACCGTCTTGTGGCCGTGAAGGCAGTCTTGATCCTCTGGTTTGTCAACTGATAACCTACAATAGACTATTTTGGAGATAGGTGGATCAGTTGGGCAGCTAGCGCTGTCCAGTGGACGTCAGGCTAATCATTCAAAAATGAAGGGCCGTCTTTGCCCAATGTATCAGGCTACCACGCATAGATGAAGTCTCATAATCAGCGTTGCACATAAACACGGGCCTGGCAGTTACGACAAGCAGCCAAAGTAGGCGACAGCGCGTGCTGTTGTCATGAGGAGCGGCACTGGCTGGCCTTATTTTCTGTCAATGTGGTTGGGTTTGATGACACATTCTAAATAAGGAGCGCGATCATTTCCAATGGGAGAGATATTGTTGTGTTATTAATTAACATGCATTTATTTCATAATGATGCACTATCTGCTGAGTAGCTGTGCATTATCCACACAAATGTATAATGCCATTAGTATTGCTTAGTGGTGGGTGCAGTGTGTAGCAACCACAATACTGCACGGGTGGTAGGTATGAGAAAGCACCACAATGCAACGCACGCTGGGGTAGCCGAAATCTCACACCCTACTTATTTTCTCTGCTTGTTTAAGGAAGAGTTTCAGGAGAGTTTCAGGGGGGGTTTCAGGCTATAAAACGGATTAAAATCTGCTGGCGTGCATGTTTCATAATGCAAGTGAGTATTTGGAGTATTTGGATAGATAGTTCTCCACTGTAATTTGTAACTCTGCACTGAAAAGATATGTTCTGCTTTCCCCCCCGTAAGATTTATCCTTTCCAAAACCTTTTATAGCTTACTGACTGTGATTGAGCCGCTACCTAAATGTGTATTGCCGGTGGAGCAACATGTTCTCTTGTACAGCTACTGCAACTTCCTCGATCCAGTCAGTCACTCTACCATGGTCCTCGTATGATAAACTGGCTACCAGCTTCTGCACTTCTCTAGGTCAAAATCATAGGCAGGTGCAGTTTCGATTACAGGCCGTTCGTTGCCAAATCGACCGTGTGCACCCGTATACAATAAACTTTTCCGTGCGAGATCAGCGCCAAATGATCTGAGTAAAGAGAAAATTTCCCCTTGAGCAAAGAAATGTACTATCTTCTAAAAGCAGCTCTTATCGCTTTTTGAGCGGTGAAGGCTACTGAATGAATATCAGGGTTACTGTCGCCAAATGTACAGCAAGCGAAATAGCTTTACAGTGATTGGTGTATCATATCATATACTGAACTTGCTGAATTCGCAAAGGAAGGCTCGAATGTGCAAGATAATGATGACTGCAAACAAATCTGCATCCAACGTCAAACCGCCGGAGTTAAAAGTACCACCAAGTGAGGGCGCGGGTTGCTGCCGAATTCACGTATGACCAGGTCATGTGACGTGGAACTCCAACTACGACTATGCAAAAAAAGGGAACGTTTGTTTTTCAGATAACACCTGACGGGTGCCTCAAAATAACTTAATATAAATTACATGACACCACAAAAAGATGGATATTCTATCATTCTAAGAATTAATTAATTAATTAGCTAATTATTTAATTAATTAATCGGTCGATCGATTGATCAGTCAATTAATCAACCAAGGCGTCAATCAATCAGTCAATCAATCAATCAATCAATCAATCAATCAATCAATCAATCAATCAATCAATCAATCAATCAATCAATCAATCAATCAATCAATCAATCAATCAATCAATCAATCAATCAATCAATCAATCAATCAATCAATCAATCAATCAATCAATCAATCAATCTGGTTGAAGGAAAAACGCTTTATGAATACTTCAGGGACATTTTCAGAAAGAGCACACTCACAAAATAGAATATTCTTTCGCGGCTGAATCCTCGTCAGTAATAAAACTCTGCGAGAGAAAGCACATTATGAAGAAACAAATATGTCACTCCTCAGGTCTCTTTTATTTCACGACCGTGCTGTAAATGACAGAATCTAATCATTTCATGACACTAACCCATTAATTCGTCGTTCAGTAAAAGTTCGGCTATAAACCCACCGGTTGTCAATGAAATCTTTCTGAAACGAAGCAATTTAGGTTTTAATCCACTTGATGTCAAAAACGGACACGAAACCTCAATACCTTTCCTTTCCACTAAATCGTGAGCCCTTATTGGGCTCCGTTTTGATCCCCGTTGTCGTTCAACAAGTTGACTAACTCGTCACCAAGATAGTTCAGCGCTACCAACCAACCAAACCTGCAAACTGAGTGGTGACGCGCATTTGGTGCTGTTATGAGTTTGATTTGCTTTATGGCCTGATTAAGTGGGTATTTCGCCCCTCCACGGTGTGCAAAATTCACAAAGACGCATCACGATGAGTACTAGTTCTGGATTTGTGCACGACGCCAGCGTAGCTGAATCCAGTGGTTTGTGCTGATAGCGAACTTTATCAAGGTGCTTAATGCTATGAGAAAATGCAACTGCATTCACAAGTGTATCTAGCCAAATTTGCCAGCAGCGAAGTTACTATTCATTGGCAGAGGGTTCTCTTCAACGTTTGCATGAGCTTGACCATTCCAAGTCATTTGCATTGGGCCCTTGTGTTCACTGATGAAACTGTGAGGTTAAGCAAACCTCTGTTTGTCAACGCCCAGATGGTTTCCTGATTACGCGTGGATGAAAATGTCAAGCATGTATTTGTGACCGGGCGGTGACAAATGGCACTTATGACCTGCTTGTAACTATAGTACAGAGGACTAATGAAGCTGGAATATTCTGCATAAATTATCGTCATCATCATCGTCATCATCATCATCATTATCATCACCATCACCGTCATCGACAGCCTGACATCAATGTTCAACACTGGTGCTTCGATGCATAAAAACCTGCTCTAATTAAATTGGTTGGCTTGGATGGAAAGACAACTATTTTCTACCGCTTCGAGTCCAGATTTAAACTAAGATACTGCCGCGACCCAGTCCTCCGTTCAAAAAGAAAAAAAAGTAATAAGGATCTTCAAACAGATTTTTCTGTTGAAATGCTATACCACATAGGATCAGTGACCAGTGTTACACATAAAACATGAAACCAAACCGGCGAAAAAGCTCGTGAGGTTTCCGGTGGAATGGTCTCACATTAAAATTCAAATGTGATGTCGTCTTAGTCTCTGATTTATTAAAAATCGTTCTGAACATACGATCCTACTTAAAGCTGGTTTGTTTCCCTTCTCCTTTATCTTTTGGTGGGTACAGCTTATTACTTAGCGGTTTAAAAACTGTAGGTCGCAGTACTCATTGAGTAACAGAGCTGAACATTTCGATTGTCTGTTAACCTTTGCACAGTTCTATCTCAAGGGAAATTAGCCACAGTTTTGAAGATACGAAAGACTTCTTTATCCCCCTTGTTGACCTTTAGTAGGAACCTCAATGAAATAACCACTTTCATGGCATGTAGCCTTTTAATTGTAGGAAAAAGAGTTTTGGCGCATCAACTCAAGAGACCTTGATTGATGTCTGAAGCGTCATTTAGTGATTTGCAGTACAAATGGAATTAGACAATGTGGTTTGTATAGTTGGGGTTCAGTTGAATATGACATCACAAAACTGCACAAAGACCACCTCCTGTTGTATCTAGCATGAAAGCTGAGGCTCATCAATTTCAGCAAGGGTATGTGATAAAAGACTCATTTAGGTCCCGCGTTAATACCAAATTAAATTGCGAATGGGTGTGGTTGTGTACAATCTCTTGTTCAAAAAGAAAGCATATTGATAGAAACTAGTCTGTCCAATGAGCCCCAAGAAGAGTAAAAGCGGTAGTGGGCTGTCGAACGATTGTCAGCAGAATTATGTATAGCACGTTAGAAGATGGCGCATCATTAGAGAAACGTTTCCTGTGCAGCTTGATCGACGGAGCTCTTCTCTGCTGGCTGGCTAGGTCTTTGGGTCTGAATCCAGTGGATATTGCGGTGGCCCACCTAGCGAACCAATTCAAACCAAGTCAGTCGTAATCTTTCGCAACAAAACGCGTTCATCAGTTTCATCTGACAGCTCTTGATTCATTAGGGAGAATGCTAGCTTTCTGCACAATACGATTGCTGACGTGTAAGCAGAATGAAAGAAGCCGCATAACAAATTGCGCTGACCATATATTGTGTACTACGGGGGTTTATTTTTTCAAAACGTTAGCTTCTTCAGTAGTGACGGATATCAAGAAGCACCTTTCGGGAAAACGAATGAAGCAGTTGTAGCCCTGTTAAATGCTCACTATCTCGTTGATACCACCGGTGAAATTGCGGTTAACTTCTGGGTTGAAAATGTCACATACTAAGCTACAGTGACAGCAAACTCTTAGGAGGTCATTGAGCAATCAGAGAACATTTTATCTGGTTTGAATTTTCAGGGGCAGGTGACAACGAAAACGAAACGTTAGAATGCTGCAGTACTGAATCATTAGGATCAAAATGTGTATAGTTCTGGCATCAAATGGCGTATTCATTCATCTTGCGCCGCTGAAGTTACCAACCGACTGTAGGGACGACCGGATAAAATGTGTAGTTTGAAAAGCCAAACTCATGTTGACTGCCTTCTGAAGAACAAGTGTCATTTGCAAAAACTGACTGACCGGGTTCAATTCATTTCTTTATGACACTAACGTCCTTAGGCTTTGTGGTACCCTAAGTTCAGACATCCACAGAGTTTTGCTCGAACGGCTGACTCCTTTCGATAACTGTTTAACCAGTCATAAACAGAGGCAAAGATTGTTTTTGGCTGACGGTGCTTGATTTCATGCCACTATCTTAGGGAGGAGCGGTTCGGTAATTAAACAATTTTAACAGTTCAAAGCCACCTCCTAATACACATGAGACTTGTCAGCTTATGGACAATGGAGGTGCTGTGTTATGTCCACATCTTTCACTGAAAACGCACGTTCACAAATTATTGTGTTGCCCTACAGTCGGTGGCTGGATACGCGATGAGTTATCCAGTTCCGCTCAAATGCGAATTTGGAACGCAGCAATCGTAAATAAAACCGACTTGAAAACGAGCTGAACAGATAGACTGACGGATTTACTCGTAATTGCATCACTTTGCTGGATTTAGATATTTTAATGGCCGACTGTGGTAGAATGCAGGAGAATGTCGTTGTCAGTTCTGACGATTCAGAGGTGAAGTTCTGAGCTAAGTTGTGTTTCATTTGTTCGGCAAAAATCTGTATTCACAATTTAGTAAGCCAGTCCAAAAAGCAGCATTGGTTCCCACGTTGTTCTGGATGAAGCGTCACAGAAGCTTGTGGTAGGTGATTATCTCATATTCAACTCTGCGTAACACCCGAGGCGAAAAAACTGCGCATTTTAAATCTGCGTGCATCAAGTGCGGTCCAGTGATACCACCACTGTTTTATGGTGTTCGGCAGAGCTACTTCGGGCGCTATCAGATGAGGCGACTTTAGGGGAAAATACAGCCGCTCACATGAGGCAAACTTTTTCGTCCACATGGGGGCCCGAAATGAATTTTTTGGAGCACATTCAGCTGGAAAGTATCACGAACGAGTGACTGCTTTCTATGTTATCATGCCCACTTGGTGGTTATCTTATAGCTCCGCATTCGGCTGATTAGGTATTCAAATGAAAATTGGATGCCATGCAAGATGGTGGTCTGCGCTTACCCGGTAAACTTCAAGAAGTAAGAGAATATCAAAGTTTAAATTTGGATTAATATAAAATAAAAATTGGCATATAACTTCATGCATGTTCTACTGTTTTGATGTACACTAGACGCCTTGAAAGTCCACCATGGATTACACATGTTACATTGGTTGCAGAGACCTTCGCTTTGGACTTAAAGTTTAGTTCCCACGCTAGGATTCGATGATAGGGAGAATCATTGCAAAAACGCGCCTGCCTTGAAGTGACTTATCTACGACTCATTCTAAGCCTTCCACTTTTCTTTGCAGTGGCAAACTTTTGCCAGGGTAAGCAAGTTTGAGGCACATACATGACATTACTTTCTAGATCATAAGTTGTTCTAGGGCCAATACAACGAGAAAACATAATGTTACGAAGTTTCCTTAACTATATCGCCAGAATAACACAACTGCGTATCTCCGTTTTACCCTTGCTGTTGCCGGTAAATGTACGTGATGTCGATTCCTCGCATCGACGTTAGTGCATCACGTCCAAGTTACTCACGAGTAACACAAAACTGAACTAAAAATCCCAAGTGGTACACTCTGGCACTGGACTTCTTACCCTTGACCTACTGTTCATCCACAGTTTAGCAACCACACTCCTTCAGCCGCTTGCCGTGACATTTTGGTCAAATGGGTTGCATTGTTACCTGAAAGGGACCGAGAGTCTCGTTGGGAATCCAACACAAAACAATGTTCTGTCGGTTTTCAACTTCAAAGGGAGAAATTTTCAAAATTTTCAAAATTTTCAACAAATTTCGGTTAAAGGGTATTTTCATACTTTCGCATATTTCTTAAGAGAATGGCCATTTACGGGGAATACCCCGAATGGTTTCAGGTACGGGTTAGTCTACCTTGGAAAATAGCCAACTGAATGGACTAATCAGGAATGTCATCTTTTGAATTACACCTCAGAAAACCAGAAATGTCACCTATTCGGAAGCAAGGCCACTAAGGCGGGAGAAATCCATAATACCATGTCGTACATAAAGAAAACGTTTTAGGTCTCCAACTACTGCTCGGACAGTTTTATCGTGATACATTTAGTCAGATATTTACCTGTTGCCGGAAGATTCGGAAGTTTCTCGGGTTAAGATGTGTGTCGTATGAGCATTTGGGGGTAATTTTGATTTCGGAAAGGAAACCAGTTCTGAGCTAAAGGATATGACTCTCCCGCCTGTCCCCCGGGGTGGCGAGTGGGGTGTGTTATGTGCACAGAAGAGTGACATAATGAAAACGAAAGGTTGTGATGACAGAATATTAGACAGCAGGACGATGCTTTTTGCCGGACTTAAGACCAACAGTACAATGATATAAAATGTGGTTCAAGTAGAATTCCCTACAAAAGCTGGTCTGTGTATGGGTCACTAGTTTTCACTGTCACTGGATGCCCAATATAGGTGGCCATGAATAGCCTTGAGTACTCAGTCTAAGTCCATTGCAAATTCTACCTGTTTTTTTCATAGGAAAGCGCCTAATCAAATTTCGCGGCGAATATTCAAGCCACCATATGGTTTGCTTAATCAGTTCCACCGCCGGACACAGGTTACGTCAAAACAGACGTGCACACCCTATACCCGGAGGACGTACATATCATAAATTATTTTCATCTCTGTGGTTGATCAATATGGTCAGCGATTCAGTCTATGGGAGGAAAATGAAAAATAACGTGATGGTTTTATATATGGTCACTAGATAGGAAAATTAGTCGGCGTTCTGTCTGGGTTTGTCGGATACCAATTAGAGTTCTGCAGTCTGGGCGGCGAAATTGAAAAATTTCACTCACTCTACTGGTGGACGCCATTGGGGTTGTACAGTTTGTTCCTTATTGTGGTGGTTACACTTTTGTGTACTTTAAAACGTCCTCTTTTTGCATACTGTACTTCAGCTTGGACTGCGTGGCGTATCTTAGAATTTTACATTTGACCCGTCAACCGAAAGAGATATCTCGATTACTAGCCGTTTGCAAGAGTGCTTTTTTGAGACTCATCCGTAGACGTTGATGTGAACAGCGTTCGGCGTGGATAAATGGTGTAGATTACGGTAGAAGCAATCAACTTTGAACTCCTTTCATAATCTTCCGAATATTCTGAGTGCACTTAATTTCTTTACCTCACTCTCACTCTCTGGCAGACGTTTGTTTGCTGACTACCTTGTGGAGTTTAGTCGAGTAAACTTAGAGCAAAAACAGCTAAAAGTGGAGCTTCAGGCTTTAAAAGCATAGTTCACACAAGTACATTTACAGGGTTAAGCTAGATGCTTTCGTATGCGCCAATGTAAAGCTGGAACGGTCTCTAATGGTGCATGTTGCTCGTGTCAGTTTTCTTCGGTGGGTAATACAATTTAGTTTATTTGTTGAAATTCCATGGAAGACTGTCTTCTTGCTTTGGTGCCACGTTCTTACAAAGTAGATACTGTAAATGACTCCTATTATTCATATTTTAACAGGACAATGCAATAGAACTTGAGATAGGTGATCTATTGGCTAATACATCATGGTGGGCTTATTCGAGAGCAAGCGGATAGCTGGTATAAATCCGCACTGGAGTTCAGGGTGAGCCATGCTTGCTTTCGTGGGGCGGTGTAAGGTCCGTTATTTACTGTGACAGCTTATATTTTCATACCATATTAAAGGCCGCGTTTTTGTATGCTACACTTGGTTCTGAAGTGAGTGGATCATCCTAGAAATTCTGTGACTCTGCTGGGGCTAGATCTGCTGGTTCGGCTTCTTCCTATGAATCCCGAGTTGATAGTTTGACGAAATTTTGGACGCTTTTGGCGAAGTCGCTTCACTCTGGATGTTTTTAGGGTCAAAATTTTATCAACGTATTCATGATATGATGCCTGACAGTTGAAACTCCATTTATGACCCTTTTGGTCTTCAGTTTTTCTACGTCTCTCAAAAATGACGCTTTAGCTGCTGGCCGTGTGTAACTAAGGTGAGCTGGTGCAATTGACCGACGTTTTAATGAAGCTTTGTGCCAGTGCGCTCTTAATTCTCAGGGGAGAAAATCGGATGAGGTTTCATAGTTGTAAGTTATACTCTGCACCACCCTTGGAGTCTTCTTACAGCTGGCTGCTGATTTTTTCAGTATCATTAATTGTTTGGGGGGTTTTCTAGACTTATTTGTCGAGGGCTTTAAAAGTTGATAAGACCTACTTTCATTTGAGTAAACTGCTTATTAGTATGGGATCCTTTGAGGTTTTAACTCGGGACGTCCATACATCCAGGACATTTCCACACATGAAATCACCTCTCTTGACGCCTGTATGCTGGTCAGCCGGAAGCAGACTGGACTAACAAACTACAGTGTCACCTCGACCATTGACTACTGCGGCAGTCGTATCACATTCGGGTCATTTTGACATTCTGATTGTCTTTATTCGTCGAAGTAGTGTGCAATTGACATTTAGGACTGTCAAATTATGACCGTCTAATACTTGAGAGATTTGGCCACGTGGATTACGTGGCAGCAAAATAATCCAAGCTTATTTGTGTTAATTGCGGCACATATCAACCTAGGATTAGGAGTCGCAAATGATGAGCTGGATACTCCTTGAAAGGATAAGTAAATACTCATACATAAGAAACTAAATAATTATTTGTAAATATTTACATTCAAGGTTTTGTCAAAGGGGATGGGTTGTACGGAGAATGGAAAATTATGGCTTGGATGCAACAGTCTGACGTTTCACATAATTTCGTCATTTTATGTGCGACGTTAAATCGTTTGGAGCTTGTCTAGAATGCAAAACCCTTCAGCAGTTTTTTGTTTCCGTTGAAACTTCCGCCTCACAAATGGCGCCTACAAATCTGATTCACTGTTCCATTTAAGTCCATCATGTTTAGCTGTTCGACAAAAAATCTTGACGCTTTATTCGAAGTATAATGACACTTACGCTGACACTCTACTGATCAACAGTGTAATAGGTGTTGCTATGGCGATTACACATATGTGGACCGTTTGACTATTTGTTCGTATCCACATCCAAGATCAACCAAATAAGAAGTGTATCCCTCAGGCATTCGGTGAGAACGAATGCTCCATGAGTATTCGATTGACACAGCAATGTTAAGAGATTGCATCTGTACTGTCTGGCTAAATTCTTAACCATCTAACATTTGACTACAGACCTGTTCCTATAATTCGTCCGATACACAAGGGATTTCAGAGTGCTAATTCGCGTCTACGATGGGCCAAAGGCAGTCCAGGGGACTAGGCGTAAAAAGATGTTCGAAATAATTGACTGTAACTTACGAAAACTGCGCTGCTCTGCTAATCCACAAACTGACAGCTTAAAACCATTAAATTAAAAATGAATATACTCTGTAATGTTTCAGTCTACAATGCTTACAAAAGGCGTACAAAATTTTAATCTTGTCCGTTGCGGTCTTCAGATGCAGGAGCGAGCTCCACTTAATTAGTCGTAAGCGTTCTCAGGTACTACCGTAAATTTTTGTTGTTTAGTATCTTAGTCAGACACTCGGTGATTTTTCTTTCGCACATATGCAGAACTTCATTTGTATGGATGACCGTTTTCATCAGTTCCGTGATTCCTGCGTTCCACCTGTGAATCATTGTTCTCGTCAGCACCGAAGTTACTTTGAAGAATGCATGGAGTGCGTAAGGCGACAGTTTTGCATGAGAGGCACCGTATGTGCATTTTATGGTCAAGTCGATGGAAAAGCTTATACGTGGATCATGGCATTGTCGTGAACGCCCAGCTAACAGTTAGGTGCGACAGCATATATCTAAAAGCATGTAACTGTGACATGTTTTGCGTTTTACTCCATTAACCGCCTACGGTTCAACGTTTTCTTTATGACCATCCACTGCCGATTACTCAGCAGTTTTTCAAATTTGTTTTGGAAAGTTTCGGGTACGATTTATTTCTAACCACGCTGTCAAGTCTAAAGTATTCTCGAATGCCTAAAATCTTCTGAGTCTTTGTGAAATGTTTGACCTGGTTTACCCGGTAGTGCCAGTTTACGGCTACACTTCTTGTTCTGGCCACGTTAAAATAGAAAATTTTGCATTTGTCCTTGTTCTGTTAAGTGGCTTGTAAAAAGCCGTTTCCAGAAGCACGAAGCGTCCCTTTTTGCTTAAATGCCGGCCGCACACTGCCCATCTGACATCCACATCCATGCATAGAAATAAACCGCCCGGTTCTCAGTTGTTTACTGCCTGTCATACTAAGAATGAATTGTTGCTCCTGTCGCACGGGTTAGTGCCACAGACTGATTTCACGTTTTATGGAACCAGCGTGCGGTTACTGAGTCCTGTGGCTAATCGGAACTATACCAAGCCTGTAAAGCAAAATCACTATCAGCTATAATTTTTGTCTTTTGTGCATCCGGACTGTTTTCTAAACGTTGCCCGAGCGACAAGGGAATACGATCATCAGAATTTAAAATGCCGATAGTTTTGTTTTGCTATACGCCGTATAAAGCTGTTGTGTTACGTTGATGCACCCCAAACAGAAGGCTCGAAATTGCCCGCTGATACCTATAATAGACCTGTCTTGGTGGACACCAAAGCTTGTTGTCTAAAATACGATTCAACGTGAGAAGCTTATTGCTGAGTGCCCATATCAACTCGTGGAGGTACAGCTTTATGCACGGATAACCTATCTTACTCCATCGGCATGCAAGTGGCTGACAGCCTAATAGCACTTTTCTGCGGAGAGTGATTCGCTTGCTTCTTTTTGACCAGCATACTTAACGCGGACTACACGGTAGAAATTACGTGCAGGTAAAGAAGGTCATCAGAAAAAATCCAATTTGGAAAAAGACATTGAATAGTTGACTATAGTAAAGCCAAGTGTGGGCGAAGGTTGGTACGGTTTTGTTCAATTAACCATTTGCTTTTCATCGGTATACAAAATCCATAGCTGTTGGGGATATGTCTAATATGATCAAATTGCCATAAATCTGCAACTGATTGAAACGTGGAAGTGACGGATACAGTGACGCTGGTACATGTTTTTAATTCAGCGCTTCTCGGTGGTACAAAGTGGAACACGCCACTTGCTCTTCATTAAATTGTGAAGAAGTTGTGAAAGCCTGGGATACGTGACTTTGTTCGTTGATATTTAAAGGTTTCTACCTCATTTTTGAACACGCACAACACGATATGTGGATGAACGTCCAAAAGAGACCGATGTATGTGGGTGGTCGAATTGGGGGTTTTGATGCAGAAGGTTTTCCTCACGTCATGGCTTAAAAATCCTAACTGCAAGTATTCTATGGAATTGCCTGTAGTGAACCGGCATTTAGTGGTTTAGGAGAACGGAATGTGATACCTTGATTGTGGCCATTTTCCCACTGAGAATACATCAAACATATGCGGTCCTGGTTCTGGATAATGGTGGGTCGTGTGATATGCAGTGTTTGATTTTTAACATCAACCTGAGAACGAGTGAGTGTAACAACCTGTTAATCAACCGCCGACTAAACACCTACGCCTAAATTGCCCATTTTCTGCCTGAAGGATATTTGAAGGTGAAAATGAGAAAACCCCACGCTTTTCCAAAAAATATGTGTTGGTTTGTTCGGCAGTGGTGAATTTTAAAATCAGTGAATTTTCGAATGGAACACAATTATACAGTAGCCGGATTTTGAAAGGACCATTTGTTAAATTATAGGTTTGACTTTTGTCCACCATGGGTAGATGTGGGTGCATAAGTGGTGCTGTGTAATTCGTAGTCAGATAGCAACGATGTGTGTGAACAAGAGAGCTGGCAAGAGACAGAGAGAAAGAGAGAGAGACGGAGGGTGAGGAGAAACAGGGATTACACAATAGCTGAGGATTGATTGGAAGTTGATCTGTTCATCCTGCTTGGAAACTGCCGCCTGATCAACGGCCAATTAAAGCTACAAATATTTCGACACATTACCACATTTTCATGGCATCACATGCCGAGCGTTGCTGGAACTTTCCACAATTAGGATATAGTGGTACATGAAGAACGTGAAGGCGCTTCGGAATACTGTTTGTGTATTCAGTATAAAGTGCTTTAGTTCGATATGGGTGCATCACAGGCAAGTGGGTGCTTTTCCAATCCCCCCATTACGACACAGTTTTCCCCAACCTCCGCGCTTCCATCGAGCAGGCGTCACACCAAGTTGAAGTCATTTTACTAAAACAGAATCAACAAATGTCGTGGTAAGCTGAGGGCAAGTAAGCTTCAGACGAAGGTTCCGTTGTTAAGAAAAAACATAGTCTTCTGCTTTTGCGATTCAGGATCTATTAAATATATTCAGCCCCTTCTGATCTGAGTATTACTTCTCCAGTATTGGCGCATCTTTTATGGTTATTTTACACAAGAAAGAAGTGATGGACTCAAGATCCGGTGTGTTTAGAACGCTTTATAAGTGCCTGAATACCCCTTCCTTCCAGACATATGGCATTCGAGACAAGCCTAACACCACCACTCTACAAGCACATTCTAGATGCATCTGAATTACCACGCCGGAACAAGAAATTTTGTTCGCACTAACGTAGTAGTACTGTTTTGTCCGACGTCATGAACGATGGTTCAATAGCTGTCCTCGTTGTGTCGCTCAACAACCTTGAATAAAAACTCAGCAAAAAACCCAAGGCTAGTCAAAATTCGTCCGGTAATTTTCAAGCATCGTGACGCCACCTGACTGGTAAGTCCTGAAAGGCTAGTCCGTTGATGGAGAAAAGGAGGACAACCAACCGGTCATTTTTCATGACTCTAGGTAAAATAGTCACATCTCTCAAGCAGAAACATATTTACTTGACCAGATGTAATAATTTAGGTGCACCTGGCATGCGCTGTTGGGGCATTGGCATTAGGTTCCTCTCGGACGTCAGGCTTCCGGGGTTTGCATTCAGTGACTGCTGAACGGAGAAACTAGAATAGTTATGTTACCCTCTCCGTAGTTTAAACTAATAAGTGCACCAGGATAGGGGAACGACTGTCCAGAAGAGAATGATGTGAAAACATTTTCCACATGTCCATCAGCTGTCTACTACAAGTCTATGGATTGAAAGAGTTGATGGAAACAAGTGGCTTCGTAAAGTCGAGAAACACACATCATTGGGCCACGTATGGCTGATCTACAGCGTAATCACCTCGTACGTAGGCATGATAGAACACACAATTCACGCCAGATGGTCTAGTGTTGGTGGCCTTCGCATGACGGGTTTTCGAAAATAAAGCCTGTGGAAATTGTGGGATTCTTCCTTTTCTCCAGCTGATTATTTATGAGAAAGGAAATTTGGAAAGCATATCTGGAAACCCGTACTTTGAGGTGTTGTTTGGTCTGTAAGTAACATGAAAATTGATCTCATCTATCATATTATCTTGTTTGCTTTACGCGCAAACTTATTCATAATTTTCCAACTCCAAGTCGGTAGACATCAAAGGGCAGGGAGTATTCGGCATTTCCGTTAAAAGAAATCCAAAACAGTAAGTTAGGCAAGTAGGTTTGCTTTGCGATAAGTGAGGAGTGATTGATAATTCTAATTGATATGTTCTAAAATTTGAACCCTACCACGGCGACTATCAAATAGAGCCCACTGTTTACAAGTTGATGTACTTGGATGCCAATACCTACATCAAGTCCTGAAGAACTCTCATCAAGTAGTATAATCGCGATTACTCTGTAGTGTAGTCGTCATTGTGCTGAAGATAGATAGGATTTTTTTAAAAAAATTTTCCCCTTCCCTCGCCAACTTTTAGCTGGTCACATTTCGGCACATCTCTATGGAAAAAAGTACCACGTTATGGTTTGCCGCAGTTGTGTTAAGTGGCCTAAAGAGATCACGGTACTATCCTAGCTCTGGTAGTGTTCCCGTAATCTTTAACGAAAACGATGTCGATTGCTATGGAATACTTTTGTACGGATAGGTGTCCTTTTATAGAATAGAAGAATAGAATAAAGAAATAAATAGAATAAGGAAACATAGAAAAGAATAGAATAAAAGGCTACCAAAAGCGGTGTTAAGTCAAGCAAAGTAAGTTGATAAGTCATCCTATCACATAAAAAAACTAGATTATAGGAGCCCTCCATTTCACTCCGGCTGATTCTGATTCTCAACTAAGCGAACATCTGTGAATGATATGAGCCAAGTCTGGAGTGAGGGTCTTTTATACTCGTTACTCTTTGTCCATGATTGATGCATGCCAACCACCATATGATGCACTGTCCCAAGCATGCGCCTTAATGGACTCGTGTTCATTTATTTCAGTCAGTTTGTAGACGTAGTCACTCTATGAAATTCACTTAGGAGAGGAAAGTTTTCCTTCTCATATTTGGCTAAACAGTGCATTGAAGGTGGTTGCTTGAAACGGAGACACTTTCCACCTGTGGCTCAAGACTGCTCCCGTGGAAGCGACTCTATCGTCGGGCGCCACTGATATAGCCTGGTCACAAAAATCGCACATGTAACCGTCGAAGACTGTTCACTGATTTCGTCGGCAGGGCTTTACGTCTTTCTATTGAGCGGTGCAGTAACCCAAGTAACCCAGCGGCTTAGCGTTGCGAGATATTCATTCTTTAGGGTTTCGACCTGAAATGTGGTTTAGTGCATTTCAGCATAGTTATCGGTTTCTTATGAAAGACTGGTAGTTTAATACTTACATACTAACAAGCACGTACGGTTTTACAACTAGGTGAGCAACTTCGGGATTGATTACTCTCTGGACACATGTAATGCTTCACGTGAGGTTATTAATCTGATGAAAAGTCAAAAACATAACAAGATGCAACACAGGTTGTACGATGTACAGTTTCGCATGACTGAACTGACAGAGTTCTTGTTCGTTTCCGCACAGCGGAATAAGCCGATTGTTTGCCCTATTGTAAGGTTTATTGGAGATAGAAAAAGCATGTAGACCTTGTGGACCAATAATAAAGTTTTCCTTAGAGCTGAACTTGGAACTTGGCCATAAAACTGGGCAACAAAATATGTGTAGTAAAATTCCCCTGCATACGCCCCACAACAACCGATCACCATTTGTAACTAGTTTTAGTCGCAGCTCGGTTTCCTGTCTTTAGTGATTGCCTGGAAAAACTTACCTTCGCAACACTGTTTGTGCATTGAAACTAAAGGACAAACTAGGGGAGTTGGTGGCTTATCTAACTATGACTGCTGATTGCTGATCTTCTCGTCGTGTTTCGTCACCAATGTTGAAGAATATCTGGAGTGTTTGAAGTGATGAAATTTTCCCAAGTAGTGACAACATTTTTGAGAAGTTCTTATAAGAACAGGCAATAAAATAACAGCCGTAAAGTTAGATTTTGTACAGATATCTGTTGTGACTGGAGGACGGTGGCTGGGTTGAACACTTTCTGCTCCTACGTCCATCGATGGACCTTGTCAGCTCTCCTTCGGAAGAGTATGTACTGTGTTTAATACTCCTGACGCATACAGTAGCAAACCGCATAGAAACAGAGTAAAACGGGGGTAGGTTTTGGTCATTTACCGACTGTATAGAAAAAGAAAAAACTATAATGATAAGTTGAAACCTTTTTGGAAGGATAGACGTCCCCAAATGAGGTAGTTTAAATATGATTGACTTATACCAGCAAACATACTGCGATTAGTCGCAGGATATTCCAATCGGCACGCTTTTATATGCTGAACCGTATAACAGCACACCTGCGTAACACAAAATGCTAATGTACTGCAAGGTATTGCAATGCATTGCAATGTATTGCAATTTTCTTCTGAACGCAATGCAATGTTGTGTATTTTGAACGATGGTCTTCTTGCTACTCAGCATTCTGTTTTGGACCGAGTAATATCCGCAGACGCTATCTAGACTGTCAAATTCAGCTGATTTGATTTAGGTTATTGTCAGCAAATGACGATAATCCTACCATTTTTTCTATCTCTAGGCCGCCGAAAATGAGTGGTGAAGTCTGCAGTTATGTGATTGCAGGCGACAACCGAACTCATGTTTCAAATTTTGCTGGATATTTTTCGCATCATACAAACGATTAATTTATCAACTATAAATGTTCTACTGAAGATTGGTTCTACTTTTAACGTCATCAGAATACGTTTGCATGCCAGAAAAAGGCTAACTTTTGACGACCTCACATAGCAGCAAATGGTCGATCTTCACATGGCCCTAAACTGTTCTACTTTAATAAAGTACATTGTTTGCTTTGGAACATTTTGCATGCTAATATGTTCCTCATCAAGGCTTAGTACAAGATAGATAACCGGCCACACAAAGTGTTCCTTGAGTCCTAGGAGTTAATTATCGCCAGCTAGTTATTCAAAGTAGCACGGCATCGAGGTCCATATAAAAAAAACTCTCACTCGGTTACGGAAATCACTGACTTCTCAGTGGTCAAATGTGTTCTGTCTTTTGATTTGACAGTCGCTTAGCTGAACAGATCTCCAAAACTGGCCCTGGATGGTCTGCGATTCCAGGTCACGAATTGATACCAGTACACTGTGCAGGATTTCAAGGCTGATTTCCTGCGCCTTTATTTGCACATGCTGTCACTTCATATATCCGGCAAAGAAATGTTAGCAGACATGACAAGAACAAAACAAACTAGGGCACTGATTGTCGCATTCAGCAGTCAAGATATTTTCATGAAAAAAACGGGACCAGCAGTACACACGAGTTTAGCGCTGTAATGTTTAAAAGAGCAATATTTACCAAGCAGCATCCACTAAATTTACAAACTCGCTAAAATCAGCATTATTAAGAAAATGGTTGCTATTAGTGGGATTACTCTACATGAGAAGTACTATTTTGTATAGTGCCGTACAGAATGGTACCCAACTCGCGTCGGCTACTGCAATCTGTTCTTCATGAAAAGGTGACGTTTTTATAAAGAGCGTATTTTATTCCGATAAAACTTTTATTATGTTACGTAGAAAACCCCACAGAGACCGCCTTTACATCAGACTGTCTAACTGTGTCTGCAAAGTTGTCTTCCGTGAGCATGTGAGTAAAAGCACTCACTTGGTTGTTTCAAACATAGTGACATTCATCCTAAGGGGACCCATTCCCGCTAACCTTACCGCTGGATTAATGGGTGGAATGCTAAACCTTCGTAAGTGAACCGTAAGAATTATGGCACTTTCGGTCGTTGCTGCCACTTGTGAAACCATATGTGAAACCATCTCTGCTTTACCGATCCAAATGGTAACCGATTCCTGTGTACTTATGCTGGGGCAGGTGGTTCGAATGGCAAGGAAATATCCAGTGATCAACCCAGTGCGCATTCCTGAAACTTTGTCTTCAGTATACAAACGGGACGTACCGCACATATGGCCTCAATGATTTTGCTCATTCAAGCGAGTCGTATATTATGCCTCATGACGTGAACTGAAAGAAGAGTAGAAACAATATACAGCTAGCCAATGGCACGACGCTTGAATGACTGTGAATAAAAATCTACAAGACCTAATCTTTGGACTGTTAGACAATGAAGAGTGAATTGTTCTTGTCCCTCAAAGAATAAGCAGAAATCATTGATCCACTGTGAAGATGTCACATACAAACGGTTAGTTTCCGAAAATTAAGTCATCCACGAAATGTTCGGCTTGCTTTCCATGAAGTTACCTGGGTAGCACTTTGGTTCGCAGATCGTTAAAACAGGCGATGAGTCAGTTGTGATGAGTAACAACACTACGATGCCAGGTTAGTTTGGTTGATGAAGTCCAGGAAGACTTGCCTAGATCTCCTCTGCACTAAGCAGTGAGGAGTAAATATAGGTTGCCCTTCACGGCAATATTTCTAAGGTGCATGGTTATGCGCACCCACCGGAGCAAAATCTAAGCTGACTCTGAGTGTGGGGCAAACTAAAATAATCGCTCGACTCGTTTTTCACAGCGACGGAGGGCAATATTTAGGGCAGCCTTTAAGACAGTCTTTTAAGGCAGTTTAGTTCAGTTATCAGGGAAATTATCCCAGTCGTAAACTTTCGTCTACTGGCTTCTTTTATTTTTTAAATAAAAAACCCAGAATAACTGTACCGAGACGAGAGGGAGACTGTTCGGATGAAAGTGGTGTTAATTTAACCTCAAAACCATATGCTGCCGGACAAACCTAATGCGGTCGGTCGCGAGCAATTTAAGGTAAATCCTACTTGATCCTCTCAAGAGATGAGCTTTTAACTCCAGTTACAGGACGATGATTAGATCTTCTTGGCTGATACACTCAAAGTGATCACTCCAAGTATGTAAACATTATAAAGTGCCAACTTCGTGCAATTTCCAGGAGCCCGTTCTTTTCGGATGGCGAAAAGCAAATAGGTTCTTCATGCATAAAAACTAATCAGACATGAACCTAGCAGATAGTGGTGGTAAAACAATGGCTAATTAGTAATACACTATTAATAAGGCTGCTGAAGTTTCTTTGACAGCCCACGTCCGGTCTCGCCCTTCTTGGGGCTCATCAGGTATGCTCAGTTTCCGAGTTGCCGTCAACCTTGTGTTCTATTTGAACGACATTAGCGAAACCCCTTCAGCTGGAACCTTATTAGTAGTGCATTACGTATATACATGTATCGCGACATCTCGATTGTTGTACCAGCTGAAACATGAGGCGACCTGCTGCAGCCCATTCAGTTGCCTGGGAACATCACAAACGAGAGATTCAGCTGGGTTCCAGGTGAGTTTCTCGCAAAAAAAACAAATTCGTTTGCAAATGAGTGTATTTCGATAGTGGTTAATTAGCTTTTATTTTTAGAAAACTGCGTATTTTCCGCGCAACAACCTCGTGACAGCACAAATATTTTCATGCAAACAAGCTTTTGCTCTCTCGCGGTGAATATCCCGTGTATTTTGACAAAAGTTATGCTCGCAATTGATCAGAGCACCAAAGACTACCTAGAGGTGGTTAAAAACCTTGCCGAATGTCAGTTGCTTGACGAAAATGTTTTTTTTGAGCACGTGTTTCGAGCAACTTAGTCAGAGTGGGCGACTGCCGTGTGTGTGTGTGTGATCGCTACTGGTTTCAACGTCGTTTTGAAATTGAATGCTTATTCCTTCTTCGCGGTCGTCATATAAACCTTGTCCATGGGATCAGGAATGGAACAGGAATTCAAATATGGAACAAACGAAGAGGTTGGTACACACGTGGGTTTGAAATTGTGGACTAAATCACAGTTTATGATGAAGCGCCACTCAGTAATGGTGAGAAATAATTTTGTGAAAAAATCTTGCTTGTTCAAAGCAACCACTGTTTTACGTCAAGAATATATACAATGGGATTCTGGATATAATCGTTTTAATATGCACATTTTTTGAATATACTACATTGTATTGGCCATTGTAATTGGCCGAGATTCACCCTAGCTTTACCTTGTGGACGAAGCCGAAACTTCAAGTCCGGTTTGCGGTACAAACAGGAATTTTTCAAAGATGGAGGCAGACTGAATCATCACTCTAGAATAACGAAAACTTCCACCTTCAGTTGCTTTGAACGATTCATTTTGTTCAGCACTTCGTAAGGCACAGAGCAGCTCAAATGTCTCTTGAAATATATTTATATCCCAGTTTCCTTACTACAAGAAGCGGTGAATAGTATTGTATAGCAGCACTCAAATCTGTTGCCCTAACCTTGTTTACGTCTTCCACCGATGAGGGTATTTCGGGCAATGCGCCAAAAATCAAGCGTACAAATGTCCAGTGTTTTGTAGTGATTGGACATTTGCGGGGTTATTTTACCAGCCTGATGAATCCCTCTCTAGAATCCACCGGTGCGACACATGCCACGTGTGTCTCCAGCACATTCGTTTTAATTCATTCATAGCTTACCTTAAGTTCAGCCTACCATGGGTTCTAGTGAGCACCTGCGTTGTGTGCATGGGAGAAGACTGACTTCCTCATATTCATCTCACAGATATCACTATAAGGTATAAGGTAAGCATAAAGCATTTAAACTGACCTGGTCGATTGCCTGTTCCTTTTATTTGAAGAAACAATCTCACAGTTTGTATTTTTATATAGTCTGGCCTTATTTCCGTCACTTACTGAGGCAGTAGCATCAGCTATTTTTCTACCTTCGGTTTTCCTTAAAACGTAGCCCGTCGTATGTACACCTTGTACACAAACATAAAGTCCCTCACGGCCTCCAGAGTCCCCCGTATATGACACTACCATTCAGTAGCAAACAGACATACGAGTAAATTGAACAGAAAATACCTGAGACGACTGTTTTTTGGGGGTTTCCACTGTTCGGATGTTCTCTCAAGAGGGACTTACTGTAGATCGTCCCGATAAACCCGACATGGAAATGTGCTCAGACGCAAAAAATTTCGGCCGGTTGCGAACAGCATAGTATCTAGCCGAACCATCCATTGGTAAACATGACAATAGGATGAACCTTTTAAACAATGCTTTCAGGTAAGCCGCAAGCATATCTTTCAGCTTGCAGAGGATTGCTGAATGAATAAATTCGAAGCCCACAGTTTTAGTTGAAGCCGGATGTTGAAGCTTCGATGGAACTCGCTGACCACTCAAAGGGCATGCATTCTTCCCAAGTGCTTCCGATGAGCTGTCAATTATTACGCTTGCTGTGTTGAGGGTTTTAAAGTACTGAAACTGCCTTGTTCTCCCACTTCCCCAGGATTTCCAGATAAATCTTCATTTTCTAACTTCTGTCAACAGTGTACTTTTTCTCACACGTTTGTAGTCCATCCAAAGACTTGCACAAGATGTGTCAACTTCTTTTTACACAGTCCATCAAGATGTCTGATATATATTGGACATTTTCGTCGTAGTCAATTGCAGTTTTGGCTGACGTAAGACATGGTCACGCCTCCGGGGGGAACGTCTGCGAATACATGATACTAAAATTATGGATAAACGTCACAACTGCTAAGCACGACAAAATGCAGCTTTCAGCTTTCTACACGCGACGTTTTCTCCACTGTCCGCGCTTTGAAGCTTGGTGGGAACCAATCGGACCATCCAAAATCACCTCTCTACAGGAAAGAATTTTGTGAACTATGACATATGGTCATGGTTCATATGTCGTAGATGAGACGTCTCTTACAGTGTTTCATAGCAGAGCATTCTGATACCACCCTAGGATATCTACATATCAGGTTTCAAGCTTCTATGGTGTTACCTGACTAGGAAGTCCTGACCGACGGGCCAATCTATCAGCACAGTCAAGATATGTTACTTGGTCGTCGTTCGAGGCGTCAGGCTTTCCGCTCAAATGACGCAAGAGCAAACATGTCCGCCCGTTAGGATGCGTCCAGCTTGCCCTGGTGAAGTGGTGGTAACACGCTCTCCTCGCATTTCAGATTGGCAGATTCCCCAGTACCGCCGGATATATGCATTGCTGATGAGCTCTAATAAGAGACCAACTCGAGTCTAGTGCTTCACTCCTTGGTGTGGACTCATTAAAATGATTGCATTAAGACAAAAGGACGGTTGTTTTAACAGGAGGCATGCGAGTGTGGATTTTACAAACTCCCGCAAATACCAATAACCAAACTAGATTAATGTCTGAGAAAATACACAGGTTAACGATCTTCCTTCGTAAGTGTGCGTTACAGGATTATTGCGGGTAGCCATTCAGATGACACAACAGTCATGCTAAACGTGGTATCCACAAAATGCAGTTTGTGATATAAGGTAGCAGCCCACAGCCATTTCAGGAGGGTGGAATTCATATTCATAATTGTATAGGAGAGATCAGGACAAGCGATATATAGAGTTGCGCCTTTAAGCGCAGACGAAAAGCCTACAACAGAGAGGTACTACCTACTCAGAGGGGGAACATTGTGTGCTACAGACACATCGTGTGGTCAAATAAAAAGCAATGGGAGTGGGTGTGGTTAAAATAACCACAATAGCAAACTTAGGGACTTATTAGAAGCGATCACGGCAGCTTCCAACAGCAGCCAGATTTAAAGAAGTAGACGAACCCTGTGTTTTAAAATTGCTAGCAGAATAGTCTCTAACATTTTTGTTCGCGTTTTGATTACAAAGTATCATAAAATAAAATCGCACAAATTTTGCTTCCGGATGTTTACGTCATTCTCGTGTTTTCGCGCGTCAAACAGTAAAAAGTTTGCTTGTATTTTACTGTCCAGTTTAAACTGACGTCTAGAAAAATCCACTTGTCCTGCACGACAGCAAAGCAACCTTGCCAAAACACTGGTCATTTCCGCACACCGCATGACTATTGGATCCTCGCCTTTGACGGAGATTATGGCCACTATTGCACTTTCTAATTTCGGAAGATCATTTTCTGTCTTTGGGTTGGACTCCTGCAAGATACTGAGGTGTTTTTTATCAAAATTAATTACCATTCAAAAATCCCGTGTTATATACTTCGTAGTTTTTCGATTACGAGTGATCCCTGGGATATACTACATGATGGACAGTAAACTGTGGGATATCTGGAATTCAAAGATTCTGTTGTGGATGTAGTAGTCTTTTTCAGCATCCCTCTTGTAAGCAACTCAAAGCAGCCGAAATGATATCACAAATCTAAAGATTGCTAATTAACCTAACCTCCCCGATTTTTCGACTTTCTTGTAAGATTTAGTCTCACTTTTCACGACAAAATCCGTCTAGGAAAAGAGCGAATTAGTTTTAGACTGTTAGTTGTACTAGGGTGTGTCTGCGTCGGAGAGATAACCAGCTTAGCAAAGCCTTACAGATACCGATTAAATTTACACTCTGTGCAAAGACTTTTGACTTGTGGGGATGTCTATGAATTCCAGATAAGTGCCCATAAAAGGTCAGATGCTAGTAAGAACAGAGTAATTAAGGAAGTTTTAGGACTTTTATGAAACATTTTCATTTTTGACCACCGGTGAAAACGGACAAACTGTGAAAAAATAATGAGCAATAAATGTTCTTGAGGAAACGCTGTTCTTAATGTTGCCGGGAACCCTTTGACAATTCACGACCGGTTTCACTCTTCTTGGAAAAAGGACTAAACTTCGCTATGATAAGAAAAGTAAGAGGGCAGGAAATAATCCATAGTGTCAAATTGGTGTGTGTGTGGTATCGGTTGTACCCAAAAAGTACGATTCGGCCATAACTCTACGGACCGCCAAAAATTTACAAGGCAGACATCCCATTAATGCCAATAATGGACGGTATAGACTCGCTGCCACATGAGCTAGTCCGATTCTTAGCTGATATATTAAAACCACTCACGGACAATCAGGCACCTTCACTAGGTATTCTTTCGACTTTGCCAATAGGATAGCGGGGATGCCCTCGGAGATGGACGAAGTCCTCTTGAACTTTGACGTAATCTCAAAGTACACAAACGTCTCCAGGGCGGACGCATTGAAGGTAATTAAGAGGTTGTCACTAGCAGGCACGAGACTTAACAACGGACACAGCTCTCGGCGGATGAAATAGTTGAGGGCATAAATGTGTGTTTGAATCTCAATCGGTTTGTTTTTGACCCCACTTTTACTCACAAGAACACCATCATGCAATGGGATCTCCAGTATCCCCAGTTCTAGCTAATATTTATTTGGTCTTCGAACAAACGACCTTTGCCAGATATCACTGGCTGGATATCACTGGTACTTTATGGGACACGCTACTCTTTTTGTAATCAAAGGTGATGAGGTGAAAAACTTCCACGATTATCTCAGTAGTCTAAATCCTCTCATCAAGTTTAGCATGAAGATTGAATTCATCTTTGGCAAACGACTCTTCCTGGACTATATGACACATAAGAGTAGTGGAAAAGTAAAAACCACTATCTACCAGAAACCAACAGACACGGACCACTTGAGTTACTCGTCAGCACCCGCAAAGACCATGTACGCCAGTATTGTCCCATCGATGTTTAGTCGAGTCAGAGTGCTGTGCACAGAGACCGACCGACCGGCAGCTCACGTCGGGATAGCCAACAGAATTCAAGAAATAGGATACTCAGTGAGTTTGATTGGGCGGCAATTAGGAAAGACATTGGCTTCGTTATCAAGACCCAGTAAAGAATAGATTGGCACAGCAGTCATTCCATATAAAGAAGGAACTCAAAGAGTGTTGAACCTAGCCAACATTCGAGTAGCTTTCCAGAAGGGAAAAACTGTACGCTCAGTTTTGGTGCAATTGAAGCTTACCCTCGCGGTTGAAATGACTAGGAGTTGTGTGTATAAAACTAAATGCAACGATTGTCCTGAGGTTTACGTATAAAAAACTGCCAGGAAATCGCATACGAGCACTGGTGAGCATAAAAGAAGATAAACAAACTAATAATAAAGCGAAAGAATACCAAAGGCTGGTCAAAGACTCAGCGTTGGCAGTACATGCATTAGACACAGGAGATAGAAGATATCTATAAAATGTGGAAGTTTTAAGACGGGGACTGCAATTCACACTTCAGCGGCTGATAGCCGAGGCGGTGGAGATTACCCAGCATCACAGCATGAATAGAATCGAGGGTGTATGGAGCCTAGGTGTAAGAATGGTATGGAGAGTAGTCTTAGATGAGCCGAGTTGACACGTAACTGTGCGCGGTTGTCGATGCACGTAGAATCATTAGCAAGAACAGGGGGTAGAAATCCCAACCCGATCAAAGTTCACAGAATCCCTCTTCCCTACACAACTGTCATAGGACTAGTTCCTTAACGCAGATGGACAAATGGGCAAGCGAGGTTCAAGAGGGATCATCACGTCAAACGAACGGGAAGAACTAGCGTATTACATTCATTTTCCAACCAATTCGGTTTCGCGGGAGACTCATCTTGAACCACCTGAATCTCTCGTTTATGAACTAGACTCCATGTTGTACTCAAATCCATATAGGTTTCGCCATCGGCCTGACACCTAATGAGTCACGCTGACATGCAAAATCACTTGGCGGACACCTAACACACATTTAGCTTAACTTAGATGGTTGGTTCTCCTTCCGCTTTAAATCTCAACCAACCTCGTCACTTGGCCTGACGGAGCTTTTCTGTCAAAAGCGAAACGTTGCCCGGCAACTAATCTACCGATTGTTCGCAAACGTTTCTGAGATTGATTACTACTCACTAAGTTCCAAGAGTTTTCGGAAATAAAGACCGGTTAAATCTTCTTTCATGGCCAAATCTGATAAGGAACAAATAGACGAAGCAACCGTCATGATAAATTTAATATCCTCCTAGATCTCAGCCGGTTTGATATAGAAACTAGTGAACAACATGACGAGAAACACCAAGCGAGTTGTATTTCTATACATGAAATAATGCAGTGCATCGCCCAAGTGTAAACACGTTTGTATATTCGGGTGTTATAAATTAGTGATGTCCAGGCAGCTACCTGAAATTCGTGAAGAAACTGAGGAGCAGCGAAATACACCTATCCTAACAGAAAATAACACAACCGGAGGTATCCGCAAAGGAAGGCGAGGATCAGAAAAGTGTTGGGTCCAGATTTTTGCTGCCAAGTTGCATTGTGGCATGGTCTCGTAAATAGGTTCAGTATGTGGGTAATGTCGGTGAAGTCAAGGGAACACACTCCGCAACCCGCTTTCCCAGAAAGCAGCAGGACCCAAGGGTCCATCGGGCGACCAGACGGGACAATCCGGTTGGGAAAAGAAGGTAAACTACATGGAAGCATCAGAGCTGTCCTTTTCAAACCCACTTGTTGACTGCCTCTATGATCAGTCCTAATAAATCGCAAATCTGATCATCAGTCCTACGCAGCCATTCTTCGTAACTCAACGACTTGCGCGGTCAGTGACACGCAGCGGCTGAGTTCTAATATGAGTGTGGACCCACCAGATTCAGTGTGTCTGGACAGAAGGATGGTTGTTTAAAGAAAGGAAAAACAACCCATTCATTATGGCTGTAGTTTTTATCCACTGGACCTATTTCTATGTTAACAAAGAATACTTTAACTTGCCTTTCGAACGACCACATAGGGTCGGGTAATGAATTTCATCATATGTCTTGAACTACTGAATTTATTTTGGGAGCAAAACACTTGTATCTCACTGGATACCAAAGTAATAGGTAAACGCGATTTTGTACACAACGAGTTTGGAAACTTTGTTGCGCACATTATACGGGGTGGTGAATTTGGTCACGGATCAGGTCGTTTGATGAAAATATGCAGTAGTTTTTTTTACTTGATTTCCAAGCACCACGTTAGATATTTTGGCGGACTGTAGGTCCGTGAGTTGCCTGGCAGTCGTTTGGAGGTATATAGAACAAGATACTTTTAACTAGTATAGTGTGCACTGTACACAAAATGTCGAGCATGATTTGAATTCTACTCAGAAATCGGTTTTTCCGTCCCTCCCTTTGCTTCAACAAACTGTCATGCAAATCGTGCATTCTTTTTCCTCAGTCGTGGAACTAGATTGCAGACAAGGTAAAATTGGTGGAGCAAATACCATTTTTCCTGATCTGGTAAAATTTTCAGACGTTCCTTTTCAAAATTTGCCAATCGATTTACCTGTAGTTTGAGCGTAGGTAAATTATTCCAACCAGACATTCTTGGTTAATCAAGCAATAAAAAAATTGAAGGGTTTTAACCAAACCAAAGTACAAGACAAATTCACGTCCATCTCTTTTTTTCTGACCGCCGGCGCATCCATATTGTGGTATTCCTTGTATTGGGTTCATTTGCAGGGACAGTACGCTCTGATTGCCTGGGGACATTCTCTTGTAAATGGTTCCATGTGCACGTGCAAATGCCAGTATTCATGCTGTAAGAGGCGAAAACACCGGTCAATTAGCGGCAACGTAGGGGCATCGGCGGCTCTAGAAAGGGCTATGAGCTGGTCATTTTAAGCCCTTCTCAACAACCTAAAAACCCCAGCGCAACGGTCTAAGACCCAGGGTTTTTGGATGGAAGTTACAATGTCGCTTAGGTGATCGGGGTGTCCTACTGAGCAGTAATTCCACAATGATAAACAACAACATTTTCGCTGGTTAATCCAGTCGATCAGCATGTCTTTTGTTAGATCATATCTTATCAACATAGACTTTCGGATGTTCGCCCCAGTTTTCCTTCGTGACACTCGTGCAGCCGGACAGTCAAAGTAGTTGTTGCTGTAAAAATATGGAAAGTTGCCTCTGGGTTCTTTAAATACAGCGGAAGTGAGCACGTGTTCCAGTGAGTTTGCGGTCATCAGTAACGATGCTGTAGGTGTCAAACCGTTAATAGTGAACTAAATTGACATTTACGATGCGCAACTTACTCGTGCTAATCTGGCCTATAACTGGTGTGCCCGCCACTATTATCTCACCACATCAATTTGAAGTTTTAGCGTGTTGAAATTAAACTTACAGCTATACTGTTCTGCTATTTTCCCAGGATCTGTATCTGCCGTAGTCTGTTTGGCAAATTATGCAATCTGGTGCAATGTAAGCCGAAAATAACAACCAACTGGGAAACGGCTACATGTACCAGATAATTCTCGGAAAGTGCCTGCGCTCGCTGGAGAGCTTGCTGAATGAAATGAAATATGAATTCAAGTACCCTGTGACATTATCCAACATACTTGCCGTAATTGCTAATTTTGTTGGCCATCAAAGTATACGCCGCCTGACTCAGCTAGTCGGATCAAAAGTCTGGATATTAATAAATACATTCTGATAACTTATGTTGTAACACAGGAATAGGGTTGGTATTTTGGTATTTGGCAGAACGGAAGAACTACACTAATTCTGGGTTCTGAACTGCTTGGGAAATCAAAAAATCCTACGTTAGCCAAAGTTCTAATCAAACAAAGCCGAAAACGTTTGGAGATTGAATGGTAACCAATAAACCGGTCATTTGGAGAAGGCAAGGAAAAACGAGAGCAATTACAGCGGAAGAACAGAACTATCGAACTGAAGGCACTCAACGTATTAGCCGATGCAACTAAGATTCCATGTTGATGAAACAGATTATGCGGAAGCTATCTTACGACCATCTAATCTATCTCTTAAGCACTGTTCAGAAACTACATGAGCGTTGATAGGAGAGGGAGAATTTGTCTGCCCTACTCTAAACTGAAGCTATCACCTCGACCGCTGGCGAAACTTTTGCCCCTTGCAAACTGACGGAAAACCAAGCAGCACACATGAACTACATATGCGTCAAAACGTCGCCAGTGAAACTTTGGGGTTTGAATTTGGTTTGTCGGCTGTATTGTAGTAAACGTCTTTTACATGTTTTACTGATGTAGCGACATATGCACACACTTTTCAGAAGGGATTCGGAATCAAATAGAAAGTGTCCGTATGGAATTTCGAATTCACGTCGTCCGAACGGCAGTCCTAGGTGTTGACCAGTGGTCCAGTATGCTTTGTATTTAGGGCGTCATTTGATATTGGACAGCTTTACCCGAACGGCACCTAACTTACAGTGTTCAAATGTTCTTCAATGCAAAGCATTGGTTTCAGAGTTTCAGCTTACACATTTGGAGATTCCAGCAACGCATTCTTAGCTGTCCATTATATTGATAAGATGCTTCATGAAACCCTTTCGATAAATAAGTTTCGCTGTCTGAACTTACGGCACGCAAAGACTAAACTGTTTGTGCAAAGCAATATCCGTAACTTTATAATGCTTCGGTGAACATCACCGTCGGATTTGCAGCGCTCTGAAGGTAACAAAACTGGTGAAGTTTCACAACCGAACTGAGGGTCTGTTTATCTGAGTCATTGCTAAAGATAATCCTGGTAATTATTACATCTGACTGAGTTGCTGCTCAGTTACACGATTCTGGAAACACTTTGTGCACGTACTTTTGTCGATGGCTAATGGTGACGCTTCTTCGCCAGTGTGACTGAAACAAAACGTTGCGGTTAGTCCATCCTTGGCCTGTCTTGGCCAAATGACCTGTTGGCCAGATTTCTCGGCTGTGAAATTTGGAGCAGTACGATCGTCATCAATAACCACATCAAGATCATAACCCTTGCGGATGTCAGATTTCAGTGTTAAATGGACACCTTTGTTCTGGCTTTTATCCCAGACCTGCTTGTAGATCTTTATCTGGTCTGCACACTGAACCTGGTCGTTGGTTATGTGAAGCAGCTTAACGGCGTTATTTTTTAATCCACCGGGTTCATTCAAGTTAATTATCCAGTCCGTCTCTCCAGTCCATAGAAATCGGTCTCACTGAACTAAGAGCGTCAATGATGCGCGTCAGAGGATCTGGACAGGGAACATACTTTCCAACATCTGAAAGAGTTTCAAGGGCATACATACTGAAGCCTTCCAGCCGGTCGGTGTTTTGGGAGTCAAGCTGCTCTTTCATTAACGAATGCATTAGAGGAACCGGACGTGGAGTAGCGGTGGGTGGCTACGATCATGTTGTATATAAATCTGATCGGTTATCACAGGGCTAGTCGAACATTTGGATGCCTTGCGCGACAGGTTTGCCTACCTTAAGTTGAACGAAAGAGACAAGACGTGGTTCAGCTAACGCAGTGAACGAAATGATGGAGTAACAGATTAACGCAGTTGTACAAGTACGGCATTTATGGAGCCCCTTTTCAGTCACTTCCAAAAAGGCAGGGCAAGATCCAATCCAACCGTGCAGTTAGATTCTTCGCTGTATGTTAGAAATTCTAAGCACCAAGTGTTCATCACCGATGGTTTGGTGCACTAAAACCATAATTTATTTAAAAGCCTCAATGTGAAATAAGGGATAGAAATACATGTAAAGCAGTCTTAGAGGTAGCCTACCACAACCTTTTCGAATTGCCTACATTTTAGGAAACTAATTCAGATACGGTGGATGGAAACTGGCAAGCAGAACACTATCGATATCTCAGAGAATGTACGGGGGTCGCACGTATCTCATCCTGGGAGAGTTGCATCTACAATACCCAGATTCTTCGTAATCGGTTTCATATCCTCTCTGCCTAGTAAAATGTCTCCCTTATCTCGGAATGCGCCACTCTGAATTGAGTAGGGATTCGGCGTGTGCAATGCGTGATTAAATCACTGCAGCTTTCGGTGCTGGACACTGTATTTCAGTCCACTTACAACCGTGATTCTGACGGCTAACAATGCCATTTGACTTGGAAACTTGGTGTTGCTCCTATAAACGAAGTTAGAGTCCGGTTTCTAGAATATACTAGGATAAAACACAGACTCTGTACTAATTTGCTTGTTGAACTTAACTCAAGGGTAAGCAACTAACCAGTTTTGGTTTAAAAGAATGCAGCCATGGAATCATTTTGTCTCTTTATTAGGGAGTCCAACTCTCCACTGAGACCTAGTTTTCATTTGTTTTCCGAATTTCTTGCCTGAATATGTCAAATGCTAGCGTACTCGAGAACATATGGACTAGTTGACAAATAATGCGTTAAACACTCATTTTAAGCATAACCTATCATGTTTGTTCAGGAACTCCAAGTTCAAATATTGTTTTGTTCATTTCTATTCCAATTTTGTCGTTTACGCTTAGGTTCTTCTAGCGCATCCCGAAATGCTGCTTGTATTTTACCGTTGTCGTGTTTGGTTTTGCAGCTAAGGGCAGCAAAATGGTCACTTGCGTTGTTCAGTGGTTGTTTTCTTCGCCTTTACTTCTGATAAACACGGGTCTGTACCGCGATCCTGCTGGCCGGCTGGTTTGTTGAAGTTTTGTAAAGTCAGCTGGACACGAAACACGGTGACCTCCAACTTACTTTAGTTATTATCCTGATGAAAAACATTTCTCACTGGTGCTTATGCTCCTCTTGCTAACAGTCTACCTATTAGGAGAAAGGCACTGGCAGAAATAGCGGTTTGCTTAAATAATTCCTTAATGAAAAAAAGGTTGCTAATTAGGGGACACTTTTGTTGATCTCTCTAATCTGCTTTTCTCCTCACCTTGACAGTGTTTTTGAAAAGTGTTTGGAAAGTATTTTACAGGTAACTAAGAACGTAGTCAAGTAGAATTAATCAGTTGTTGGTGCGTGAACGGATTCCGATCAGGTAGATCCTAAAATTGGACAAAGCAAGGATTCATAACTAACGTCCTCTCATTTATCGTATTGCCTACTGCGACCAAAAGTGGCTAGATCTTGTGTTTGTCCTCAGGGGGTCTCTACCTTGAGCGAAGGATTGCTGTTTTGTACGACTTATCCGTGTAAATTAACAGGTAGTAGTCAATCTCAGTTCGAAAGCATATCCTGAATCAACGTAAACGTTGGCACATTTTTAATGAAGGGACTTTTCTTGAGGCAATCTCATCAAAGCCAAATTTACGGTTTGTTTTGTCTTCCTCGAGGTTCTGTCTCAACCTCATACTTGACCACATAGTTTTTTGTTGGAGTATGAATTTTGGATACTGAGTACTTGGTGTAATTACGACATCATAGTATATTAGAATAAATGATCTAAAATCATTAAACCTCGGAAGAAAACGTTTGCTGCCGAAAATCTCCAAGTTTTGTGTAATTTAACCCATTCAAAAATGGGATAATGGAACATCAGAAAATCTTTTCCGTTTTAAATTCCTATCACAAAGTTGAACCGGTGGCAATCAATCAACCAAACAAATTGTCCTCCAACGTTCCTGTCGGTTTCAGAGGAATTACTCTTCCGGAACAATTGAATGAGAGAATTGTCGCGTTCGTTTTGTACAATTGGACTGCTAGTGTTGCGTGATTAGTTTAGTCTGGTAAACGACAATCTCGCGAATTTTTCGATCCCGTTCTTTTGGTTCATCGTCACTCAACTTTTAGCTTTGTTGGCGTGACCAAGTGAAACTCTACAGGTTTCAATAGTTGCGGCTTGTTCCACTGCGGTGTGAGAAACAAGGGTAGGTGGATGCAGTTTCAAAGCTGGAACAGTGAAAATACACTGATGAAACATGAGTTTAAAATGGCGATATGGAACTGCCGAATAAACATTTTAATTGAAAGTAATTACGGTATTTTTGTTGATATGAGAAGGCCGATGAGGGTTGTGAGAAGTATTTTACTGATACTATACAATCTAGTAGGAACCGTCTAGCAGAGTGGCCTTTAGCTGGCAGCTTCTGGAATTTAGGCCGAAAAATGGGAAGGAAAGAATCAAGCGATGCAGTACGTGACAGTCCAAGTTGATACAACCTGTGCACTGTACTGAATGCTTTTGCTCTTACTTCATCAGACAATCTGTGGAACGATTGTTTCAGCGAGTTTTTGATGATGATAGTTGATGGTATTTGAACACTGGCGTTTGCTATCGTGTTTTCAAAAAAATGACGCAGATAAAAATTAGTGGACACCGAAACAGCATGTGATGTTGGTTCCCCCCAAGAAAACGAACGAAGCAAGTTAAAAAACAATAACGATTTCGAGTGAAACTTTCCTACTAGTGTCTGAAGAACAGCCAGCGAAGGCACATTTTTTCGATTTGTTTCTCTCTGTTGAAAAATCGCAACAACAAAAATAATCAAAGAAATGGTTCAATTAAAACTAGGTTACTCAGCTTAGTCTAGAAGGTGGGGTTATACATATCTAGCAGTAGTTACAGGCACATGATTGACAAAATTTGACCAATCAACTAAACTTTGTTTACGTGTTTTATCAGGATACGAGAGCGGTCATCTGTTAAGCATCTGCCAAGGAAACTCCAAGGGTAGCACGAGATATCCCGTACACGTCTGTCTGTCATACAACGGGAAGAAGCAACTACGTTTGCTGAGCAAAGCATTGGGAGTCCAGTTACGCCAGGTAGTCCGGCACCGATCTGGTGGATGACAATTTACGCTTTGTCGTTATTCACTAGCTGTCCGTGTTTACAAGGTTTGCCACGACCGGGCTGTTGCGGTGTGTAGCTGGAACAGGAGCTGAAATCAATCTGAAAAAGTTCGCGTCACTCATCTGATGCATCGCCATCCGAAAAAGAAAGACGATATTAGGGATACGGATCCATGACCGTGAATAATCAGTCACTACATGTCTGACCACTGAAACAACGGTGAAAGAGAAACAAAGCCCAAATAAAGTCATATTCAGTGAGAGAGTTGAACAGTTCTATGACAGATATGTTGAAGCCCCTATAGGGATATGTTAAGCTAACGCCAACCTACAAGCGCCTTGCGCTGAATACTGGAACTTCTGGAATTCCAAGATGGCTTTGAGAAACTCATGAGTCAATAATGTCTCCGACATCATCTTTAGACCCCCCGGCAGTCATGAATCTACCATATTTGCTAGTTAATCGCAGACGAACAAGATATTTAGTTCAAACGCCTGTGAATGCCTGGTCATACGCTAATACACTGGCATCCATCTTTTCCAAATTTAGCGTGCACATGCTCAAGCGAAAGACATTTTTGCAAATTACGAGAGATCCAAATGAATCTCTCGTTTGTTCTTTCATGGCTCCTGCTGTATGTGTTGCCTTCCTAAGAGCAACATATTCTACTATTATCAATTAAATGTTTTCAACCTTATTTTCACTGATTCTTCTAAACACGCGCGCGTCCAAGTGTCACACTTTTCCTCGTATTCAGTAACATCATCATGGATATCGTCTTATTTCTCTTCAGCGTACTTCAGTTTAAAAGATTAAGTATATCTACTGCGGTAGAGGAGAATATAACGACAAGACGAAGGGATCGTTTTGGCAAAGTAATAGGCACACATTTCTGTCTAGCCTCACTCCTTCGAATTCAACATTAAAACTATTCCACTCCAAAATTGAGCGAAAATTTTACGCTTATGGTGTAGTCAACAATGAGAAATACAAACAAATGTGTGAACGTCAGAAGCGGGTAACCTCGGAAAGTCATCCTCGAGGTTTGCATCCTGGCTTCTTTTGACTCGCTTGTAGTTTTTGAGATGAAATTCTCCATTAAAAAAGCAATTTCAATTATCGCCATGATTAAAAATGTGCGTTGGTTACAGGGCGCTTAAGATATGCCAGTTAGTCAGAGTTTGAGGGAGGGGATGTTAGAGAGCGGAGTGTTCGAAGGTCCTTGGTTTACTGCAACATTTAGGGCATCATTAATTCGTAACCCTACGTACATCTTAAGAAGAGTAGTTGACATACAAAGACGAAGACGTTTGATGCTCACCAAGATGTTAAACATTTGCATACCACTACAGTTTACCTGCAGAAAATTCTGTCAGATAAAAAATCCTCTGAAATTGCATTTTTAATCAAAAAGCACTTGAAATTTTTCCCGTGTACCCGAGGAAGGAAAATTCAGGTAACCTAGCAAAATGAAATCTACCAAATGGAACACCATATATAGAGATTAAAATGAATGCTACTCAAGCTTCTTCTGATTTTTAACTGATAAGTGAATTGTTTTGTGCCATGTACAATGCAAAATTACCACATAATATTTTACGGTAACTACCGGATTTTAACTGAGTAAGGTTCAGACAAATTCACTCCATTTGGGATTTTGGGCTGGGGCATTTTTAAGCCACTGAGCAACAACAAACCAACCGACAAGCATCCCTTGTTCTTGCTTCTTGCTATGTAACTTAGAAATGAAATCACGACCTAGATAAACTCAGGACTTCTAAAAATTACTCATAACATCACCTTCTTCGGAAAACTTCGCAGGTACCTTAAGTCACGGTTTCATTTTGTGGTGTTGGCGAAAGTCATTTGAAGACTAAGTTTCAGGTATACTTTTGAAGAAATAGCTTTGTCACGGGAAGAAAAAGGCCTATTCTTGGTCTGAATTAACAAGCCAGATAAATTCTGTCCGTGATACAGAAGACAATGGTAGAAGTCCACTTCTCAATACCTTGAATCTTTACTTGTAAGGTCCCTATTAAGCGAGAGGCCATCCTCAGCGCCTTGTGACGCCGTGTTATGCTGCACCATTGACTTAAACAGCCGCTACTTCAATAAGAACCAAAATTTCCGGCAAGATAGCTAAGATAGCACAGTCCAAGCATCTCTTTTTCTGTTTTGTTACTGATGTGCCTAACCATCTTGGGGTTGGTAGATAAAGTTTAAAACGTGTTTAGCCTCCATTGGAAAGAGTGTGTAACTTAACAATGTGGGCACTTTAGCGTACGTGATCGTGCCCAGTTCCATAACAGACAAGCGACCGAACTATATGGGTATGTCAGAATAAATCAAGTGATGCTCTTCTGTCGTTTTGGTGCACAAGGCAACGGGCTTGCATTCGATGAGCAAATTGGGCTCTACAGAGGCCGCCACTCACTGATGATCGCTTTTGGTCAGCTTGGTCAGATTCCTCTTGTGATTCTCACAGAAGGTAAGTCAAATTGCAAAGTGACAGCAGTTTGGAAAAATTTCATTCCCTTGTTTCAAGAAGCAAATCTTTATTGAATAAATTTGGCTTCAGTGATGAAAAACAGCCGCTATAGTGGAACAAATATTTTAGACCGGCTGCGTCCTTGGTAGCTGAAGAGTGATCTTGGGTTTAAAAACAATGGTTATTTGGAACGAACGAAAACAGGTTGAGGGAATTTTGAGTCAGATGCGTCCGTAAGAGGAGGAGACCTAATACCCCAGATATAAAAATCAAACCATTTATCAGTTGTTTCTTGACTGGATGGCTCAGTAGATAGGCACAAAATAGTTTCACACCTCATTCAACTTTCCCGGATGTCGGCTTCCTCAGCCCTGAGGGCAAAAGCTTGATTCATTTGCACTCAATTCGTTGGTCTCGTTAGGAAATAAGGATTTCTGGCTTTTTGGACTTAGTCATATAATTTATCACATCCGTGAAACTCGACTCCAAACATTTAAATATCCACCTTTTTGGACTGAAAATGTGTGACTATTTGTCACTAGTTTGTAACCCGTTATACCTTCCCTAACATCATCAGTAGGCATATCCATGTATGTATGTCAAAATGTCGGTCAAAAACTGAGAACAGCCTATTGTATGAGGCTGCGTGTAGTCGCTATCAATTTGCTTGGTGTTTTCGTTGTGAAGTTGGGTGTCTTTCATCGCATCTAAGCCAAATGACTAAGTCATGTCTTTTTAAACCCCTATCAATATATTACAGAATGCCGTCCCTTCAAGCAAATTAATACATGCTATACGACAGCTGTTTATAAATGGAGCGTGAATATTGTTGGTTTAGAGAGTTTGCTTCATCAGAGTTTACCAGTGTAATTCATCAGATGCCACTCAAAAGAGATTCTGGAGTAGTACCTGATAATCAAAATAAATTCCAATTTAGGCTTGAAACAGCCTTAATCTTCGGCCCATTCTGAGAACAGGGTCCGCGAAGATGCTTCAGTACAAAGAAGACTGCTTGATGGCTCATTTTGGTATTTTAAACTGACAAGCGATGGACGACATCCTAAATTGCAGTAATACAGCTCTAAGTTTTCCAAGAAACCGCATGAAGAAGTAGTGAAGGTAAGAGGAAAAGAGTGAAGCTCAACTAACATTTGTCAACAATGACCATCAATGTACCGTTTATAACCGTCAATGCAGGTAGTATTCTAACCAGTATGCTGTGTTTTTGGTTGCTTAGGGCATGTGCAGCGTTTGCTTCAATCTCTTATAGGCAGGCATTGTAAAAACAACAAGGAATGTTTTTTACTATCTGCAATTCAAGGGATTCAGAATCACAACAAGCTTAACTTGCACTTAACCGGAATTCCAAAAATAGCAGTACGGTTTTCAGTCTGAACTAGTCACCTGTCTGCTTGTAAACCCTATGTTCATTGTATGCCAGGCTTAAATGGATGATATCTTGACACTAAATTTGGTCCGGATGTTGGTTTGCCTATCGAGTCTGCTATCCTCATTGCCAGTTTTTGTCCTAGCATCACAATATCCTTACTTGACGAAATGGCGATGGATAAGGAATTTCCCAGACGTTTTAAACATTTCGGCAGTTGATGTCCTGAGCTTGTGTACGTGTTCAGGCTCCATGAACGCACAAAGTGTGCAACTCTAGGTGGAGAGTGGCGTGACTGTAAATGAGACAATCAGGCACTCGCAAAAAGTGTGATCAATTGTTTCCGCAGTCCGTAGTCACGCTGCGTGTGTAGATTTCCACTGATAAGCGTTAAATAGTAGGGAACACATCCTTCTCTGACCACAAATCCTCAACACACACCTTCAGTTAACAACAGCTAAGACTAGCAAATTACAAAAAAGAATACTAAGGTACCGATGACTAGTGTAAGCTGCCACATAACAGACGAAGCCACCCATCAAGCAATAATCAAGAAGGTGTCGTATTCTAGGGTGAGATCTCCATCCCTCCGATGAGCGCTGTAAACTCGAATTGAGCAGGATCTCTGCCGGTTGAAAACATTAACACTTTTCTTCACCTTTGCTATGTACTCCGGCTCTCTTTAATCAGCTGACGTGCTGGGAAGGATCTTGGCTTTCATCACTTCAACTCCTCAGTAGACACCACCGGCCATTCATAGTGGTCCCAGTACTGGATGCAAATTCGAAGACTGTACTCTGTCTATCATGAATCAGACACGGGTGTTCGATGACAGATACTAGAGATAACAACGGTTGCTTTTTCAAAGTAAACCTGTAAAATATTTTGCATGTAGCATTTGAGATGCATTCTATTCAGGCCAGGCGGAAGCCCACCCAAAAATGATCTCACGGTAAAGGAGCCACATTTTAGCAATAGAAGGTAATGTATTGGGTGTATCAACGGGTTGAAAAGAAACGCCACAATTAATTCGTTTAAACCGATATAAAATCACAATAGAATCTCTGAAGAGATGCTTTGGCTCAACCACTGCTGCATTCTAGCGGAAAACACCATCGGATCACACTTCGTTCCTATCCTGGCCGCCTTAAAACGATTCATATCTTTCTGGCGGTTCACCGGCGTGTTGGACTCCGATGCAAGAGCTTCCTTCCCGGCAGCCCGGCCCATCTTCCTAAGGCCCCTTCTAGCCGCATCCAGGGACGCCTTCGCCCGGCCTGTGAGGAAGGTAATTAGTGCCGCTCGGTCCTTAGTCCAACCACTTGTGCAACGCCCTCCAAATCCTTCAGGTAAGTCCGCCTATTCTCATCTTCAAAAGCTTGTGGCCATAAGACCTTGATTCGTAACCTAACGACGGCACCAGATGAAAGGGAGAAAGCCCTTCACTGCAAAGTTAGTTATTAGCAAACAGAAATTAAGCAGTTACAAGCCATGATACACGGAACTAAACAACTCAACTGTACAGAGATTTTTTTAAAGTGGACGTTCTCATGCGTTCTCTCGAACATTTCTGGGTGCTCATTGATTATTAAACAATAGTAAATGAATACTGAAAATCGGTTCCACAATTTTCGTGATAAAACTGTTCATCAGATGCGCGGATTGAATTTGGTCACGAAAACATAGACTATTCGCCTGCATCGTCAGTAGCATACACCGATATAGTAGTATTTAGAAGGTATCAGGAAGCCATTAGGAATTCAAGAAGATAACCGCCTGGTCCTAATTTATTAACAGGAATAAGGATTTCAGTTTAAAGCATAGCGTGACGTTTCAGCCCAACCTAGATTCCATAACGCTGTTTTCAGGGATTGATTTCGTTTGTTGATTCAAAGGGGGCAATTTCAGGTCGCTTGAAGAAAGATTGCCCTAGGTCTAAGTAAGCAAAACATGGATTTAGCTATCAAGATCAATGTGAAATATAGAGGTTTCGAGCCTGGTTACGGGTGGTTTTGGGAGTTCGGATGCTTCTCAATACTGGTCACATTAAATGGTTTTTCTCTGACTCAGCCAAGAGCAATAGATATGGCTTTGCCAGAGGAATGTCCTTCTGGCCATAGGAAACGAAACTACTGGGGGAAAGTGGGCCATACCAGATTTAGACCACGACCTGTTCTGAAAGGATATTCCACGATCGAATACAATGGCGAGTTGTTGGTGGCTTCACCCTAGGATTTGGCTTGCTAAAATGTCGGGTCAGGTGTGCCTACCCACCAAATGTTTGCATCAGTGACCGGAACCACTGGTGCCGTACTCAACAGCTGGTGATGCACTTCATCCTCGAAAATACGTATCTTTTACCTACCGTTTTTAACAAATCGCCTAGTCAGATTTATGTTGTTGCTGGTTCATTCCGAAGTCTTGACTTGTTTTGTCATAACTTGTGTTACAAATTTGGAGAGGAACGAAAGGTATACCTTTTTGTGAAGAAAATGGATAGCAGGAGCTTGGAGTCCACGAAAAAAGTGTGCTGTTGATCACAGCGAACATCTGTTACTATTCCTTTGTTATTGGTTTCCTTCGAAGGTAAGGGGAACTTCATGATTTAAAAGCGCAGTTGTTGCAAAATTATACTACAATGGTCGTAGCATCGTCGGAATCGTCCTGACTTCCTGTAACGTTCTCCGTCTGAGGTGTTTCAAAATCATTGACAATATTCGCTTTTTCAGGTGCCAGGTGTCGTAAAAAATTGCTTCTTTGTGATTTTCAAAATAATTGTAGAACAAACAAATTGTCTTCATGTAAAATTAAAACGACTCAATATCTTTACAGACTCGGTGTGCGCCAATCAACACTTTAGTGTATGCAATTCTTTACGTTTAGGTCTGTTCAAACGGCTGTTTTTCCGTGCGGTCAACTGATGCATGCAAAATCCACACACACATTAAACCAATGGATGGACTGCCTCCGTTCGATCAGAATTCGCCCTGTCCCATCAGAGTCATGATCGCAGCACAAGTGATTTCAAACAAACTCGACTCCCGCACACCAATTTGTTGTTCAACAATCCACTGCGCACGAAAAGCCTATTGGAGCTACTTGAGAAATGAGAGCAGATGCGACACCAACTAAACCGTTTGTCTTAGTTTTTCGCCTAGTACCTACCTGTAAACCTCGCGCTAGAACAAATTTAATCCTCACTAAGGCAGCAACACGAAAAGCTGGAAAATAGTTGGGGCATAGTTGAGTTACTTCATGCCTCGCTTGTCGCAAGCAAGTGCTCTCACCTGAGGCAGAATATGAGCTCTGCTTAGCTAGAGCAACTGTTGCGCATTTGCATGATGTTCTAGGAACTACCAATACTTAACACTATTCTGGCTTAATAGACAAGGGCCTAGTTGACATGCAGGCTTGGAAGCCCGAAGCAAATTTTAGCAAATGTATCTTATGTGTATGTAGCTTACGTATTTGTTTTCAGCTCCGGAGGAAACGTGATCATTTGGCCTACGTGTAGCACATGTAAAATAAATGCAACAATAAAGGAATGTGGCAGGACGGGTTGAGAACGTGCGTACATATTTTATCAATTTGCACCAGTGATGCTTATTCCACAACATCGCCAGTGACAGTTATTATTTTTACGATTTGCAGTGTTAAGTCCAGACAACGTGTGCTTGGAACAAATGTCATTCATTGGTTGTGGCTGTGAACCGAAGTCCCCCTCAGGAGTTGAGCAACATTGAACGCAGGTTCTAGTAAGCGAGTAAGCCAGTGGTGATAATTAAGCCCATGAAAACGGTTGAAACGTAATGGCTGCGCATTTGTCGCCCTGAATAAGCGTGGATAACATCTGTCCCCTGTCATGAGCCCCAGTCTGGCGACAAATGAATCATTAGACAACCCATCTAAGCTTCAGTGATTTCATGAATATAGCGTTGATATCTTGCTGAGCTGTACATTTTTGCTGGCGCCAAGTCTAAAGCTATGTACTGGGCGAATCGTAAGACAAATGGTTTAGTTGACGTAGCTTCTGTTGCAGACTCAGTCACTTTTTGTGCAATGGGGACAAGTCAGACCGGTCTGCAGGAGTCGAGGTTATTTGATACTGCTTGCGTTTTACTCAGATTTTTGGTGGGAGAGAAGAAATGTCTCATGAAAAATGAGCGAATTCTGATCAACCGAAGGCAGGTGGTCTACTGAATTACAGAGCGTGGTTCAGATTGACCCTTTTGCGATTCATTTATCGTTTTGTACTGGTATTTGACCTTGTACACATTGATTTCCATGAAAAACAAGGCAACTAATCAGTGATACCTATTTTCCTTCACTGAATCACCCGCTATCTTTGTTGTAGGCAGTCACATTCTCGACTAACAATGTCAGGTTTCGTAACAGGTCATTGTTCTTATGTTCGGAAAGTTGGAACAAGAACCATGTGCTAAAGTGTACGGATGTAGGAGTTCGCACCGTTTTGTTGAGATTATATGAGTTGGAGAGGAACGATAGTTAGTTTGTGTGGCCTTTGTTCTTGACTAGAATATGCTTTTAAACAGCCAGCCGAATTTTTCAAGTCTAAGCCGAGTTGGTCAGATATCGTTGGATCTGATAGTGCTTCGGAAGTGCCACTGGATTTTGGATCGCACAAGAACTTCATATTACTGTTGGGTGACCAGCTGGATGACTGAAAAACACCAAAAAAGACTAGATGGTCGAGTGCTTTATTGGCCGATCGTGCAAACGCGATCTTGTCATGTTCATTTGTAGGTGCGGAAGCTTCGAGCGATCATCTTTTATCGCCACTCTGTCTGCATTAACTGATCGCCACTCCTTAAACTTTACACTGGAAAGTACCGTTTATTTAACTTCCAAATATTGTGTAAAAGTAAAACCTAACAAAAAGCCAGGCATGTGCCGTGATCGCGAATGTGTGCCGCAAAAAACCAGCACGGCCGCTTAAGTTAACGCTCTAAGTTAAGTTTAACTCTTACCTGCAAGGGTGTACCTTTATTAACCCAACTCAGGCTAGGCAATACGAAGAAATCGGACGGAGTGAAGGTCAACCTAAAAGACACACAAAATCAAGAACAGCGCGAACCTAATAAGTGGTTTAATCGGCTTCAAGAACTTTCAGCAAAAATACCATTTTGATTGAGGCTGTCTTGCCTGAACTTGATAGTCGAATAAATCTCATTGTCTGAGCTCGTTTGCGAGACACTTTACGGGCAACGCTTTGTAAACAATGAGTTTGGCGACCGATTTAGATATAGGGCTATAACCTTCTGGTTTTAAGAACCATTGGAAAAACAAATGACGATTGAATATCACAGTGTTTGTTAGACTATCTTATTGAATTAAATTAACATATAACCAAGCAGACCATATTATCTCGAGATTGTTATATTGACACTTGCGAATGGATTTATTACCAACTCAGTATGTGACCAAGATTTTCTCATGATGTAAGGTTTTTAACTTTCAAAAAAAACTCCGATATGCAATAAAGTTTGGAGCTTCAACACATTACTACCAATCCTAGCCCGTAAATTGTTCAGATTTTGTGCTGCGGGTAACAAGAACAATCCAGCTTGGCCTGTTAAACATATTTATCAAATCCTGTGACAGTTATTGCGGAGCAATGTGCAATAAGTGAGTGAGCGTAATTTCTTTCCAAAGGCTCCTCCAAAATATTGTGTTCTTGATAAGAAGTCGGTATTAGGCGAAAGCAGACACGAAGTTAGTGTATACTGTACAATTTGTTCACCAACAGATTCCTCTTGACGAGTAAACTGGTACACTTCAACATAATTCGTTTTGCTGAGATAGGCAAATATTTGCCATTTGAGGATTAAGGCCCACAGGGTACAGACGGACTGTACGAAAATCAAATTGACTCTGTGGTCATACTTGCAGAGTTGCATCAGGTTACCAGATGAATAACGGAGTGGCCTAAGGCATTAAAGTGGATTTTAAGACCCACTATTCGATATAAAGTGTACGAAAGAAAATCACTAACAAAGGCTTGTTATTCATTATAGCTGAACTTTTTCTTAGGGGCAATAGACTTTTTGTCGAAAGAAAAAAATGATGTACGGACTGTCTGCTCGAAAGCAGTACTTGTAAAAAAAATCAGGTGATGTTTCTACTAAAAAAAACTTGGCTTGTAGCCAGTAAAAATGTGAACATTCTATGGGACCCAACCAGCTCTTTCATTAACCCATAGCTGGCATTGGCAGTCGTAAGACAAACGTTTTTCATATTGATTTTGATTGCTTCAGTCCGTTTGGTGTATATCCTTTAAAAAAATGGATTGTTTAAAAAGTATGAACAGCTTTTGACTCCTTTTTTGAGTTGTGAGGCGTGAATTGTAAACAGTTTTTGATTTTTGCCGTAGGAAATTTTGAGCTGTGGTTTTTAAGGCTGGAGATGCATATAGTTTTATTCTTTGTAGATTACGGTGTTTCGGGCTTCAGATTGCTTTAGATAGTCTAAAATATGCACTTATTGGCAGTAATTTTGCGCAAGAGGGGCTCCCTCGGACGCCTGTATGATATGAAATTTACGTACAGTATTAGGTGGTACGTCCACCACAGTTTTGACTTCGCTTGACGTAAAACGACGCTGAAAGTTCTATTGCTGGTGTAAAAAATTATTGTTACACGCTGGAGAGACGACCGCTTGGCAACGCAAGTATAATTTATAAAACTGTTCAATCGGCCAATTTGGACCTGATCAATTCCGACTTGGTTACTGATACTTTCAGATACTTTCAGATAATGCATAAATTATTGCTCACAAAGAACGTACAGAAATATAAGAATCAAGAATGATATAGTATCAAAACAACTCAATGAAATAGCAGGTATAGAAATACTGAACGAGAAAGGATAACACAGGAAACGATACAGATTTTTTTGGTATGGGGATTTCGTCGTGTAAGTAAAGCCAATCTGTGTTGAAAGGCCGAGAAGCACTGTACAGCTGTTTCATCCTTATTGGGAATCATCAGCAGTGCGCATCTCACGAAACTCTGGAGAGTCTCGAACCCGCGACTTCCTGGCTAATAGTTTGAACACTCAACTGTTCGGTCACGAGCGGCTGATTAGCAGTGTGATTAACTCGCACTCAGACAGGATACGGCGCCGTTTATCCTTCAATCACGGGATCCACATCACGTGGTCACACGTGTTGACTTGCTCCTCCTTAAAAAATATCCAGCAGTTTACACATAAAATAAGAGGCGACAGAGCAGGATCAAATGAATAAGAAACAGCTAACAAAAAATAAAGTATTACCCTTTGTGGTCATATTTTAACGTCTACTGGTTCCATAATCCTACGACTTTCTGGCCTGCTTAAATTTTAGAGAAAGGGTGTCGTAATTAAACCTAATATGGATATGCGTGATTCCCCTAATGCCTAGTTAGGTGACAAAACAGTGTGGTTTTTTTTGAAATCGCTGAGCTGGTAAAAGACGTTGATTTTAATGCAAAATTTTCTGGATTTTATCCGTTTTGATCGGTGCTTTAATAAAAGAAGCTAGAAATTCAGTGTTCTAATGTTTTATGTTCTTACGTTCTATGTTAAACCTGATTCTTCCACAGTCTAACTTAAGGAACCAATTTTACACCATAGTTTTAATGTATTGTTTCAACCCAGTCTGCATTGTACTAAAAGACGGGTTGATTTGGCATGGGCTTTTGGTTATTATTCTGCCAAGCAAGATGTTCAGGAGTAAGGATGAACACAATTAAATAAATTGAGACAAAAGTCGGAGCAAAGTTAACACTTTTGTGAGCAATTTTAGCTGAGGCAACCCATCCATCTCTCCAGGTTAAGTTTGAAACCAAAAACTTCTGGAGGTCACTGTAGTTATATCATCCATGGATTTGATCCAAAGTTGTCTAAAGAAATCACACTTGACAGGGTAATGCAACTGCTTTTGCGGACTTCTTCACCTGTAGTAAAAAGTGTTTGCTTCAATCTTTACTGAAACAGTAGAAGCAAGGTTTTTCTGATAACACATTAAGCTCGCTGAAGGGCTTAGAGGTAATGTTTATCCAATAAAATAGATGAATCAACGCGTGACACTCTTTCTTCCCAGAATAGCAGCGTGAATAAATGGCAACATCAATGTATAGACTAAATTACACACTATTACCATCACATGCATTATCACTCCAACTAAGTCGTCTGTACTTACCTACAGCGCATGTCAGACCAGCACCATTGATCCGCGGAGGCTGCTTCACTACAACTCCTTGAGAACTCAATAAGCCATTGCATCGGTGATGCAAAGTCAAAAATTGTTTAATGCATTTTTACTGGCTAGTTTTCCTCAGACTTTCCACGCGGGGTGTGGGGATGAAATTGTGACGGCTGCGCCAGTTTGCCTGCTTGTTTCATGGTGGCTGGTTCTTGCACAGTAACAACAGAAAGGTCTTTGGAACAAAGATATATCACCGAGTAAGCTGCGATGTTCACAAATGTGCTATGTCAAGTATTTTACCTTGGACTTTCACTTGTTCCCTCTGAGGACAAACTGAAAAGAAAGCGAACAACGATTGTTTGTATTTCGCATCCTCCAATTTAATAAACAGAGTGATTCTGCTCAGTTACTCAATCAAGGTTTTGCTTGAACGGAGTCACTGTCTTTACACCAACAGCTGTCTGGTTATGAATTTCTTTTGGGGTTCTTAATTACTCTTCAAGAGTGAATGAAGTTTAGAATAATACACAAGTTTTCCAAACGTGGAATTCATCCCAGGTTGATATTATCATTTGTTTACCATTATGCAGTCGTTAATCCGTAAGGAAACCTACCTGCAGACAAAATTTCTATGAGGGTTTATTTGCCTGGTGGATTTGGGCTTATCTGCTGTGACTAATTCTGACTAAGTTGTACAGTGCTGAATTTCATCCAGGTGTTTCCTGCTCTAAGCCAGCTGATCACTTATCCTGATACCAGCTAACTAGGGCCGAATAGTTTGGAAGGCGAAACGCAAAACCCCATTTAAAAAGTATAGCGTGTTTAAGATGTTCACTGCCACATAATGATTTTTATTACGAACGAAAGTTATTGTAGTTGAGCTTCTTCGGCCCGATGACTTGCCGGCTTGGGTTTCTCCGGATGAGTATGTTGGAGTGTCCGAGACCGGGTTTTGCGAGACGGGTATTCCATCTCAAGAAGAATATACCCATGGAAGCCTAGACTATCCTATTTATATACATTTTATTACAGGGTTTTTGGTACACGTCCCGTTTGAAATAATTTCCTTGCGTTGGTGTGATATTTTTGTGCTCCAGCCGACTCAGGTACATATTCAATTGGCATTTTGCTGCCGGACACAGGAGAGATTGTGAATACTAAACTAGCTTGATATTCTACGCAATTTTATCCAAAATTCCGTGGCCACAACAAACCGTGTCCTTATTCTTCAAGAAGAACTGTCAGAAAACACGTTATACAGTTGTGACAGACATTCCGAGCTAATCATCAGACTATCGTCTGATTTTAGAATCTGTAATAAGAGATAAGGTGTTCTCACTGTGTTTAATTAAGTGCTCCTAAAATATACTATTTGAGGTTTTTCCTTAATTTGCAGTTAACAGTTTTTTGTCAAGCAGTGTAGAAATTACTGGTGAGAATGATTTTTACTGTAAACGTGCTAGTTGTGCAAGTCTAGTATGTCTAGTTACGGGGAAAGGTTTAGAGATTTAAACAAGCGTATAAAACTCCAGCATTTAAAACTGAATTTGTGATGCCAGAAAGGAATTTTCAGATAGTATATCCGAAAAAATTTTGGGGGGAAGTTACGTTAATATATTGAGTGGGATCGCGTGATATAATCTCAAAAAAGAATGCCCAGACACGATACATAATCTGCCTGGTCTGTCTCAATTTGTTGTTCTATTCTTGGTGACGTTTAAGGTTCAAATCAGCCAGCTTCCGTGCAATGAACATCAAACCTAATATACTTCACACTGGGCGATCGTAAAAGTCACTGAGTGTGCCGGAGAACAACTCGTGGGAGAAGTAGTCTGGCGAGGGTTGCAGGATTGCGTTGATATTTATGAGGTAGCCGAGTAAATATACAAGTGCATTATCAGGGCCTCGTTCAACCATGTATCGACCACCTTAGCAAATTATCCAAATCAAGGCGCTACCTTCCCTTTACATCATTCGGAGTGGTTTGTCCTAAATTCAGTAAAGTTTTGGTATAGACTCCCACCGTAAATCGAGGGTAGAGATCAGGCCGAAAATGTGAAAAGTCTGACCTTGCCCACATTTGCCTTCGCGGTGATATATTTCCACAGAGAAATGCATCAACAGGCTTCCCTTTGTTGCACTTTTACGAATACCGTTATACGCTAAATTATACAACATGTTCCCCATAATAGATTATTGTGATCAAGTATCCTATTTGTTTCCGTGCTTCACATGAAACCATAGTTGACGCGAGTTTTCCTCCTCTTTTCAATCTGGTTTCTCCCTTCCCGACGGAGCTTATATGTTATGCTACGTTTAGCATGCTTTCTCACAAATCTAAACTTGAAATCAGTTTTCTTAGGAGCAATGGTTGTTAAGGTTGAAAGTTGGAAATCACCAAGCGGTGTTTGCACATTTAGCACTAAAAATATAATTGTTCAGCTGTAGCACCCTTTCGGTGCCTAGCTGCCATGCCAAACGAAGGGTAGCACGAGAGTTGGGATACTGCCAGGTTGCCCAAGCCTAGACAGGGGAAGTCGAGAGGCAGAGGTCGGGTTCGAACCACGGACCTTGTGGTCAGTAAATTCGCGCTCCAACCACTTGAGCCATCCCGCTCCCCACACTTAGCACTAACCTTATGGCTATCTACTGCAAGACAGACATTGAGTTTGTTTTCCGATTGATCCAGCTGATTTACCAGTGTTTTTATGTTGACGTTTTTAACTATTTTGGTTTATTTGGTTACAGTGGGTGAATATCCTCAGTTCGTTACCTTGTACCACTAATGTGTGGTGGAAATGTAGTTAAATTTAGCACATTGCAATCAGGTGGTTTTGGCTAGTGTCATTTTCTGGTTTCTCATAATCTGTTGTTTAGGACTCAAGAGCACACGCATCAAGCACTGAAGAAGCAATTCCTAATGGATGAAAAGCGGCGCCAGCATTACTAGTGACGGATAAATAATTGGAAAACATTGTATGCTATTTTTTGGCAGCACTTCACGGTAGACTAGCAGATGACAGAATTCTACTCAGACAACTCACAGTGTTTTATCAAAACACTCATCAAAGCTTGTCGTGTCGTTCATACTGTGGTGCACAGAGAACTCAACGTATGAAAGTGACTGAATGCTATTTAGGTGTTTTCTTTCTCGTTGATAAATCGATATGCAGCGCAAATCCCGGAAACAGTAAACTGAAGTGGTTATAAGGAACGTGCCCCAACGTTCTGTTTGCTCATTCCCTACTTATCAGCTGTCAGCCTTCATTCTGTCCAACGCTTCGTTGACTTGATAAAGTCACACTATCACTACACCAGTCGTCCGTCAGCATTCCTCTCACAACCTCAGTGCCCCATTGTTGTCTGGCCGGTAAACCATTCCATCCGCTTAAATTTACTGGAACTTGTCGGAGGCATCTGTGTGGAATGAGATAAGCAACACTGGAAAAGTTTCGTTGTGCGTTCTACTGTTGTTTACACGTGTTCCATGAAAATTCTAATATGGTTATTTTGTTTAGATTTATAGTCGATCTAAAGTGCAAGATAAAAAATGAACTACTATGCCTATGTTTTGGATGCAAGAGGTAAACTGGAAGGTTGCGTATGACTGATCGTCGCAGATATTTGAATGAGGCGGCAAGTATGTTAGTTTTACCCGTTTATGGTTGGGCCGGAACTCTATATGACTTGAATCTAGAAAACGTTCGTCTAATCTGACCCACATACCATCAAGAGACTGATCTGTCAAACAAGGTGTCTTTGACAAAACACTTTGTTATTTTTCAAGCCTGAATGTGCCGGTTTCCCACTCATGGTGACGGAGTCTGTATTACTGTGTTTCAAAGGAGGCCGTCTGACTTATCGAGAGTGGTGTAAAAATAATTTTGGGATTATTAGTGGATATCTAGGCCTGTTTGTAAAGAACAAAAGATCATGAAACTTCTGTATAAGAATGTCTTTCGGTGTTTTTCGCAATATCTCTACATTTTTATGGGACATAGGGATCAACTGAGGAATGAGGACAAGACTTTAGTTTGGTAACTTCTATGTGCGTGTTCTGCCTTGTGGAAACTTTTCAGCGGTCGATCTATGTTTGTTTTAGATGTTGAGCAGACCCTGACTATTTATGGGTAATTGGCATCTGCTTCTACACAGCGTTGTTTCAAACAGCTGCAAAAGCAAAGAATCCGGGAATTCCGGAAGAGAACTCAATTCTGTAATAGTATTCAACGTCGGCTGAGTGTAATGTGAAGATCACTATTTACAGATCTTCAAATATACTTCAGTTGCAACAGCTTGGGCTATCGGTTGTTATTCCGAAGGCATACGGGACATCAGACATCTCATTGACAAGTGGAACTGATGACCAATGAAACCTCATTCACAAAATGGCTCAACCCTTACCAACTGGGTATGCAGGGTATCCATGGTTAAGGTTGAGGAGATTACTGCGTGATTTTCGTCATCCTAGAACACTGACCGATCAAAATCTATCTACATGTAGAGGATTTGTTCGGAAAAGTAGCTGATCTTCTTGATCAGTTTTAATAAAAAACACTCTGAAATCCACTCTTGTTTAGTTCAAAAAACACCAAGTTCTGCTGCTTTAGTAAAGCTTTGGTCAGAAGGATCAGCTTTGTCCTTAACTTTGAGGTTTTTGGACGTACATCATTACATGGAATCAGACTGACAAGTACGCACGACAAATCAATAAGTACCACTTCCTTTACTCTTATCCTTTGCAGACCAAATAAAATGTTGTTCTTAAATCACCCTTGTTTGCAGGTTGCTGCCCAGTGCATTTTAGTAGACTTACATTAATTATGTTAGCAAACAGCTTTTCACCGTAGTTTCAGTGATAAACGTTCTTATGATTATGCTGTTTTTTCGTGTTATGAATCGACAGATTAGTTTTTTGTGAAACCCAGTACCAACTGCATCTGGTTTGTTGCGACTCACTGAAACTAGGTCAGATACAGATGCCTTCCTCATTCAGTACGCGTGACACACCAGAATCTATCGCACGCATGAGATTTACTTACGCAATGGAACCGGTAATTACATATTATACTCGGATAATGGTAATTATGCTTGTACATCCCGGGTGATAAAAAACCACTTTGGTCGTCATCCACAGGAACTGAATGTTTTCAGCGGAATACATCGACAAATATATCGGACAAAACGTTCAGATAGATCCGAACACAAAGAAATAAATGATCCGGACTTAAACACATTATTAGGAAAAAATTAGTTTGAAGACAACGTCACATATCTGCAGTACACGTTATCACATTGGGTGCATTCTGGAACAAACTGAAGACTATGGGCACGAAAACTTCGCGCATTATAGGGGCTCCAAAAGAGCAAAGTTGAATGCAATCACGCTGAGACCGATTCTATTCATACCACAGATTAGTCCGTTGGTAGTTGGATATTTTAATCCGCGTTAGTAAGCCGTTTACTTAGCCTAGCTTCAAAGATTCCTTCTGGGTTGCATACATTCTGGACCCAGTATCGGTGAGTACATAAAATTTGTATTCTGTTGATATGAGTTTCTTATTTTTGAATGTCTCTTCTATCAACTGATGCATAGCATTGCACACGAAACAGCATCATGTATTATACCAGGATATTGTAAGGATCCGCTTCATTCATGCACCGGGTAAGACTGCTTTGGATTCACAAAGGAAATCATAGGTGGCGCTTTTGTAACAGTTTTTGAAGATTAGTGAATATTCTCAGGAGATATTTCTTTGACAGCCCGTTACGAGAGATTCATGGGCAACAGTCCGCCATACTGGGTGGGTTTGTGCGGCTGAAAATTATGCATCCGGATTTTGTGTATCTTGTGGGACAGAGAGCACCAGCAGCTTCATATGTTAAGATATTTTCATCGCCAACGCCAGGACGGTGCTCCTAAACGTTCAGTGAACCAGAAGTCAATGTATAATGGATAATATCTACCATTTTCTAGCTTTACTTCATTAGCTTTTAAAATCGGTCTGGTTGGTACGTTGTTTTCTAGGCCCATACGAACAGGTTCCTTTAATTTCCTTCAAGCAAAAACATCGTTATTCAGTAATTACCCACCAAAATTTATTTCTGTTCACGGTAAGTCAAAACTGCAGGAGCATATAATGCAAAGAAGATAGTTGTCTTGATCAAATAGCAGTTTACTAGCTGGTTACTTGTTGCAGATCATATCATTTGTCCGGTCATCCAGGCACTCTTGATTTCTGCAACATGACATTTAATTAAGCAGTGGAACGCATTGCTGCAGTTCCACAAGTCGTACGTAAGTTCATCTGCATTTACTGATCGTTACATTGGCAGAGTGTATCTTATTATAAATGAACGCATCTCAGAACACGTACTTCGTTTTTTGAGTCAACTGACCGGAGTACACAATTAATCCCGAAAGTCGACCCTTTGTACAGCAGGCCACTGATAATTAACTTGACCCGAAAACATCATTCAGAGTTGTACTTCATAATGCCAATCTAAATCTCTTAACGTCCAGTGAGACAGTGATGAGTAAGCAGCCATATTGGCCAAGTTTAGAGCCGAATTTATAGTCTATGGATGACGTTGACAAGCACAGTTAAATAGCTTTGGAAGTGAAGAATTCAGCCACATTACTTTACCTGTTGACTGGCTGCGTTCAGCATCTTGTTGTTAGTTGTTTCCTCTTAGTTTCCTCTTTTAGGTATGACTGGGTCTGCTTTTGGAACCCATAACCGCATTCAAAGCCTTCATCTGATCTCATACTTATAACAACCCACACGCAGCGCGAAGAATGATTCCATTTGTGAAGCTGTCACTCGAGGAACTAGTCAGTACTTGGCGACGTGATGCGAATTCCGTGATCGTATTCTGTCCAAGTGCGAGTTAGTCACTGCTGTTAAGCTGCTTGTCGCCGAAAGGTTCAAACTTCGGCTGCAAGCCGGAGTGGTGCGAGTTCGTATCTCCCCGGAGATTCGTTTGGTGCATACTGCTAATGCTTCTTCACAGTAAGAATACAAAAGCCGTACAATGTTTTTCAGATTTCCGGCCTTGACTGACTTTATTAGAAGGTTCAAATCCAGATGACAATTGGCAAGCCTCCTCATGCCAAACATAAGTGCAAATTTTTTTCACTCTCGAGCTGTCTTGCGAAGCCGTGCACACCCCGGTCGAGTTGGCCAGACAGGGAAAGCGGACGGGTTTTTATCCTGGAGGATTAAATATATTGTAAATTTAGTCGGCCAAGGGGGAATGTACACCGTAATTTGGGTTAGCCAGATCTATTGAAGTGCACGATAACTGTATTTCGGTGCGTTTTGGTATGGTAAGATTGTAGAAGGTATTCAGTGTGGTGTTCCAATAAGGTGAACGAACATACATACTAACATTCCAATGGAAGGTACAATCCAATTTCCTGTACATTCTAACTGTCCATGTCAGTTATTGTGTGAATAGTGGAGCAGATCTCTGGTGGAATGGTGGACGCGTCAAACAACAGCGCTCCACGATAACATAAGGTTGTGAAGTGATGAACCAGAAGAAACCATCCAGAAGCTCCCGAGCCACTTGAGCGATATCAAAGATTTTCAGGTTCTTCCACTTTTTTGGTGGTAGTGGCGTTGTTGCTTTATCAAGCTTTATCTCCGTTCAAGTGAAAGAACTCTTTTGTGGGCAGAATGCATACCCTAGACTTTCAGCGACTCAGGATGCAAAGTTCATCGTCAGTAGTACGAGTACCTTTGTCTCCGTTTCATTTAAAACATACGAAATTGGCACCAACTAAATTAGCTTTTGTATTTGATACTGAAGCTATCCGTAACAGTCGCTGCAAAAAGTTAATCATAAGATTTCTACAGTAGACCAACTGAAGATAGAATAGGCACTGCTCCTTATCACTGGTCTAAACTGCTTTCATTTGCCCGGAATGTGGATCTGACTGGGATCCAGACGAATTCTGTCCCATAGTTACAAGCGCACGTTTTGCTGCTTTCTTATCATCTGATGAGGATGTTCACACGAATGGTTAATTGCAACTCTTTAGATAAAATCCGTGGTCTTTCGTTGTCACTGGAGTCTATCTACCTCAAATGGCTCCAAAAATTTGCTTTCAAATGAGTCAGTTTTTCTGATTTTTTAAGTTTGACTTACTTGAAATACTGTCTTTTAATAGACAACCAAAACTCTGTGTATTACTTTGCCTTTAAGCTGTGAACTCGAGAAGGTTATCAGATCGAACCCGACAATTTAACGAATATTGGATTTCAGCTCCATTTATTGTGAAAAGGGAGTTCACAACAGCCAGGCAAGATATATATTGAACGAAACTAGTAGGCGTGTCCGATCTAGGTAGTCAGTTACTACGGATAATTTAGGCCTGATTTATTTTATTGGTCCCGTGTTAAGCCAAATATAACGAAGTCTCCTATGAGCATAATATATACTCCCTACAATTATGACCTAAGGTTTAGTAGTGTGCCTTGTATAAGCCATCAGTGTTGTTTGGGCTTCTTTGCTGCAAAGCAAAAACCATGTCTATTTTCCATAAAACAGGTAACCAGCCAAGAGTAAGATGACGCTTCCGAAAGTTTTGTTTTAATTGACAATTCAAATAGACGAGCTTTAGATCAATAGACTGAAGTTTTCAGGGCATGGTCAGAGGACAAGACAGTTGAGGTGAAGTTGATGTGCTCCACCAAGAAACAATATCTTTTATCAGACTCCAGGTCACGTTACACCGCTACTTACGCAGAGCATGGGAATTTACTGGTATGAAGTAAACGTGACGGCTTAGACAGAAAGACCATTGTTTATTATCACTCCAACTATTTAAAACAGCGTGATGAAGGTTGCGAGTTGCAAATCACGCTATTTTAGTTCCCGTCAGAGAATTTAAGTGGAACCAGCAAAACAGCCGAATGCCTGAGCTAAAGCAACAACGTGATAATTAGTTTCAGTAAATGACCCAAAGAAACGTTATCTGAATGGACCAGATTCTTGTCTCATTTGATGTTGAAGGTAAAGCAAACGAACTACAGTTGGAACAGCCTATTGTACACTCTAATTGTATGTCTGGAAAGGGGCTTTGTGAGTTTTACTTGGTGGATGCCGAGCGTAAACCTGATGAAGGTAAACAAAGTGGCTTGTAGTCTTACAGTCACGTTTATAAATAAGAATCTTTTGCATAAACGTTATTCAAAGCATGCTATATAGGTAATCCCTGCAACGCAATGCCTTGTGACGAAATATCAAAAATGCCCCTTGAACTCATTCGGATGCTGAAATGAATATTTCCACTGTTTTCACCAAACAATAGTTTTCGTCAATCACGTGTCACATTTCAGCTCTATGCTTTTGAATGTTTTTAAAGGTTCACATGTTTGCACCCAAGTAGCTCAGCAATATGTTTTGATACAGTCAACCGGGCTTTATCTGCGCAACACACCAACATTTGACCCAAAGGCATTAGAGCTTACTGTTTTAGATGAGCGTTGAGTGGTGTACGCAAGAATAAAGCAATGATTTCTCAATGAAAACGTTCTATTCCGTTTCTTACTCTATTTGGGTTTCTAAGTTTCGTACCTTTAAGTGAGGTTTATGGAACTCAAACGCTTGTACTTATTCATTGAACTTAACTTCGCCGATAAGACAGGAAAACGTAGCCTCCAGCATCCACTGGTCGTGCAGGAGCATTGGAGGATTTGTTTCAGAGACCGATTACAAATGTATTCCACAGTAGAGTTGCGGGCGGTTCCGCTCAGGTATGCAAGTCACACGCTATTTTTGAGGTTGTGTTTTGGGCCAGGTACACATGAACTACTGTATCATAGTATATATTCGACATTTGTTCGTCTGCTCACTAGTGGATGAACTCGTTGATGCAGCCGTAACTCCGAACTATTCATCAGTGAAGCTATTCGACACAACCTTTGTGGCTACCCCTCAGACCACCTGCTGGAGCTAAGCCTTTGATTGAGTTTGGCTGTGTATACTAGGCGATCACGGCTTTGGGCCTGTAAATTCAACATTTCAACTCAAATGTTCACACAGGTGCTAATTACAAGTAAGTCAGTTATGTGGGATTGAAATTCAGTTGTGCACAAACAAATTGAGCTGGAATCGCATCGAGTGTACCGCATGCTTTTTTCTTGACTAGCCAACGGCAGTGCTATGCTACCACTTTGCGTTGGCAACTTGATATCCTCAATGTAATCAGCTGTTCCATAACTGCACAACCTAAGGCGGGTGCGATAAATTAATGTGGGACCTTTATCGATGGAAAAAATGGCCTAAGAATCGGAAGCAGTAAGCACTGCGAAACTAGCAGTAAGTACGGAATGCAGCAGTACAACGTTACAAAAAACGAATCATCAGACTTGAAAATAGGTCATAAAATACAACTGTCATTATGGGTTTTCAATAAACCTATTGAATGAGTCGTTTAAGACCAGTTGTTTAGGTTGTTTAAAGATCAACTTTCCAAACTTCACCCGGTTACCAACCACGGAACATAAATAGCAATATATCGTCGCATCATATATACCAAAAATCGCGATAGTCCATTGTTTAATGGAGAGAATGACTGATTTTCTGATCCCAGATTTCACCAAGCTACCCAAAACGTTCAAGAAGTTTCACATTAAACTGTGCAAAATTTTCAGTGTTTTAACTGGTTTAAATATGTGATACTGTTAAAATGCTTCGTTTTGGTCCAGTTAATTTGTTTGAATTTAAGCTCGACGTTGGCTCCAGAGCGTATATTTCGGCAGTCAGAAGAAGAGCCTGATGATCAAACTTAAAATAGTATTAAACAGCTATGCCCTTCCGACGATATCTCTCTTTCAATTGCGAAGGTTCTGGCCGTTGGTACGCTTTTTGCCGCGTTAACTTCTTCAAGACATTCATGAGGGCTAACTCGAGCTTAATCAACGGTCAGCAGGAATCTTTGCTACCCTGAGGTTGAAAACGGAGGAGTCCGCTTATGAGAATAAGCTTACAAAAACCCATATATCTAGGTACTTTTGTCTGTCTAAGTTTTTACATTCGGAAGTGAAGCACGATCCGCGAAAAAAATTACTATGAGCTGCCGGTATATCCTGTTCCCAAATGTTTTAATGTGAACTTAAGGAGGACGTTAACCTCTAATTTTCGAACGCAGTCATTAGCAGTATACGGATGGGGAACTTCAAAGCTAGCGATTATCGAAGGAACAGATACTAACTACAACAATAACCATCAGTGAACTACGAGAAGAGCTACATTTAACCTCTGCATTGAGATGTAATGCAGGTAACAAAAATGAGGGGAAACCACGTTTCAAAATTCAAAGGCAGCCGGTACGCACAAGCGTTCATAGAAAGAGAAGAAAGAAGAAAATCACCGGAAGCAGCAACAGCAACAACAAGACAAAGGAAAAAACGCTTCTATCTACCGTAAATAATAAGCATATATTAGCTCACGGGAACCAAAAGAAATTCTAGCGGTCACCAAACCAGCTGTCGCATTGAAGGGACCAATGTGAAGAGCGAAGAGAAAGAATGATAGAAGTGCAAGAAACAATGTGGTATGCCACAGCAACTTCATAGACTGTGATAAATGCCACACCGGGCAAACCGGTGAAAGTGTCTACGGGTAAGAATAACATAATGCAGAACTAACGACGGTCTTCACTGTCTTAAATTTCTCTATACGAAGAGCAAAAGAACACAAATTCAATCTAGAAATCGTAAAGATCTTGTCATGTTGAAGCGAAAGGCGAGCACGGGGGTTCCTGTAGGCGTGGCACCGAGTCGAAAATTCAAGATATTGAGATCTACCAAATAAGCACATTACTCAGAACAAAAATCGCCACTCTAGTCAGAAAACTTAAAGAAACTAGTAGTCAGACGGGTGCACCATCGTGCAAGCACAGGAAACAGAGAAACGGCACAACGAAAGTCATCAGCTGCGAGTGTCAGGGTCACGGTCAAAGGTAATCTGAACGTCAACCAATCAGAGGACGGGCCAACTAGCCGCCAACACGATCGATCGTTTCCCGCCAGCGAGACTTACGAGGATACGACTACATCGCATCTGAACGACTTCGATGCAGCAATAAACACTGACTCATCGTGAATCCAGCAAGTAGTGATAATATTACATCGAGTTGTGACGGAGAGTTTGCAACCAAACTGCTAAGCTGAGAGGACGGAAAGGCAACCGTATATGACGAACGACCCTTTGTAATTGAACTAATGCGTACCTTAGATGAAATTCGTGCTTCCAGGCCTGGCTAGGTTACCGTAAAGTAAAGTGTATAATTCAGCATCTACCTCGAGGCAGCAATAGTCTCAAAGGAGGTTCACCTGCGTAATACTAGCTGAGAATGATAAATGATAGCAAAACATTTGTGGTGTGATATGTTTCGTTAATAATCGGAGGAAAACGGAATATCCTAAACGTATTTCCAGAGGCTTGATATCACTCGAGAGTACTCTGTTTTGGCTAATCTACTGGCAATATAAAGCGTCTGACTCAAACGCGAAGCTACGCCAACGGTTGACTCTAGTCTATTTAGATTAGTTTAGCTGATCGAATTTATTAGCACCTTCCATAGCCAAACAAAAACAAGGAGGAAAACAAAAGGTGAGGCGCTTTTGTTTGACAGCAAAAGACAAGTATAAAACTGGGTTTTTCAACCATGACAGGTGCATACGGAAGACTAACTCGCATTAAAAAATTTTTTCTATCCCCTCTGACCCCCTTAATAACCAGGAGTTGCAACCGCAGCTTAGTTGATTTGACGGAGCAAAAACTCTGAAGTGCGAGAACTGTTCTTCTTTGCTACCAAAACGGTTCACTGGCCGTGCAAACCAACCAAGGCAAGTTTATAGGCACAACATCGTCATTTTTGCAGTGGAGTAAACAACCGGTTCCTATTGAACTTTGATTATTGAAAGATATTATCGAGTATATGCGAGGCTTTGATCTGAGGTGCTTGGCGTAAAATATCACGACTTCATCAAGAATAAACCCAACAGGATTAAATAAAAGAACATTTTTTGATGGTACGCATCCAATTTGTCATCACGTGCATCCAGTCCTTTCTGAGCTTTCGCTATCCCTTCACTTCGGCACCTGCAGTGTTATGTGAAAATAAAATTCCATGTCCTTAGAAAACTATGTGAAATAGATGTGGTGATTTCCGGCTCACTAATTTTGTAACAACTCTAATTGGTTAAGGTGATAAGATTACTCATGATAAAATCTTCCAGCAGGCGATAACTATATCTCAGCAAACTCCTTTGTCATATCAAAATATCCTTCGGAAGACATCCGAATAAATAAAAATGTTGTGAAAAAACAAAAACTTCTTTCAATAAGCACTTATCCTTAAAAGTGGAACGCCTGATTGCAATCGGAAATGGTCGATCGATCCCAGTGGACAGTTAGTTTGGAAGATCACCGTTTTCCAGGAGTGAGCTTTTTAATCAGGTTTTCGAGGATGCTGGCGATGTTGGAATAATGTGCGTATTCTATAGGCAGATGAACATGATTAAATGGTAATACTAATGTTTAGCATTTTTTTGCGCTGAAATAAGACAAGAATGCGCTTTCTTGTGCGGAAGAACGCAAAGAAATTTAGACGCCACTGGAATAGAACAGAAGTAAAATATTTTGGATTCGACTGTTTATTTTGAACACTATCTGCCAGTGTTTTCCGATGTATGCGAATTTTGTTGACCAATACCTGATAGTTTGAAGGGTTATGCTCCCCAGAGGTAACTGTGCTGTTTACCTTAATTGCAAAAGTAGACAAATGCGGCCAACCGAATGGGTGTACCCACACTCTCGAAGGATGACAGGGTGTACAGAGGCAGTATGTGGCAAACAAGGTGAATGGGATAAATATCTGATTTTAGTGAAAAACTCAGTAATGACATGTTATGTCCGAGAAGTGGGTTGCAGTAAATGGAAGAAAATATTTTTGGATTTTTTTCGCAGGCAAATTTGGTCAATCAAACGGACAACTGGTTATTACCAGAATTACTACTCTCGTGCGAATTTCGGAGGCAGTGGACCTTCGAGCTATGCGTTTTAGCCGTTGGGGTTGACTTTTCTGTGTTTGATTTATTCACAACCTGAACCTGCATTTCAATTTTGCCATAATGTCTTTAATCTTGGAAATATTTGAAATTTGCAGGTGGTGTTGAGTTTATGTTGAAATTCAAGCTATTTTATTCTTGATATTATTAATACAAATCCGCTCCTCCTAAACATTCAAGGTGATTTAAAGTCAACGATTGTGGGATATTTTTATTTTGTTAGTTTCGTTCACAGATAAATAGTCCTCCTCATCCAACTTACCATGCAAACATTTCCCAAACTCCTCTTTTCTTAATTCGAAATTTGTACATTCTGAGACTAATTTTGAACGGCACTATATCCTTTTTCGAGAAATACACTCATCTGCAAATCAATTTGGTTTTGCGAGAGACTCACCTGGAAGCCAGCTGAATCTCTCGTTTGTGATGATTCTAGGCAACTGAATGTGCAGCACCAGCCCCATTCATGTTTCAGTTGCTACGATATTCGAGATACCGCGATACATGTATATTCGTAATGCACTACTCATTAGGTTGCTGAAAATTCTTCGACAGCCCACGACCGGTTTCGCCCTTCTTGGAGCTAATCAGGTAGGCGCAGTCCCCGAGTTTCCTTATGTTCTACTTGAGCCAAAATTGGACTGTTTTTCGAGGAATACACTCACCTGCAAATCAATCTCAAAAAACAGTCCAATTTGAGTTCAAGTAGAACATAAGGAAACTCGGGGACTGCGCCTACCTGATTAGCTCCAAGAAGGGCGAAACCGGTCGTGGGCTGTCGAAGAATTCTCAGCAACCTTATGAATAGGGCACTATATCCTCTTTCAACACGAGTCAATCACACTACGGATCAGCCAATCGTGCCCGGACGATTAAGTTTCCAAAACTTATAACCGGAATATTACGCGTTCCAAACTCTCTTAAGTTTCGTGAAGTTCACCCTGCCCGTGATTTCCAATAACGGTGAAGCAACTGGACAGTGCTTTTTGAAGTTTAATGTAGACTGGCTTCATTCTTGAGACCAAATGTCACCAAAAGTAACCTACTTTTCTAATATTTTCAACCATTACATTACACAACATTTTTATTGTGGTTTTGGGTCAAAAATGAACGCAAATTGGCATTTAAACCTTGTATATCTTTAAGTGCGAACGCTGAATGCTGCTTCTAGAGTTCCATTTAGACGGTATGCTTGAGATGGAAACAATTATCCCCGCTGCCGACATTAAAGTTCGTTGGCTAGTTTAATCATGTTTTTTTGGCTATCGCAAAAAGCATGAAAATTCAAATGTTCGTCTTGAGGCACACGATTCTGCATTACATCGTGCCTCCTGCAGATCATATTTAGCCGCCTTCTCTCCAGACCTTTCAGTGAAGCTAAATAAAATGATGACCAAACACCGCTGAGAATTTAACCTAAAAAAGACTTCAGACGTTTCCAAACCAAACAAATGACACGTTCGATTTTGCAATCCAACCGTCATTTTGACTAATGTTATCCATTGACCTAATGCTCAGGTGCGAGCCAAAATTCTGGAAGGAGTTCAAAGATAACTGTTGTGTATCAAGTAAAAAATATTGCCCATTTAGTCTCGACTCCACAAACGTGATTTTTTTAGCACCGCTGAGCCTACATGAGGTGAAAAGGGTCAATATATTTCTCATTTTCCCGTACAGCTCAACAGACTAAAGTGGGAAACTCAAAATAATTTGAACGCATTTGTGTTTGCCTATTCACTCCGTTGTCTAGTTGTAATGTCTGTTAAAAACAGAAAAAAATTTCCATACATGAAGCACCTTTCTTCAATGGACGTTATCCTCTATTGCTTATGCGGCGGTTCCGAATCGGTCCATTCTCACAAACTGTTATCCTCGTTTAAAACATGAAACGATGGCCACCAGAACGACGATTGGTTTTGACAGACAAATCCGGCCATTTTGCCGGGTATATAACAAAATTATACATTGTGATTCCAGTATATTCTTCTCTCACCAGATGTCTCATCTTAAGCTACGCATAATAATGAAGATAATATTCGGGTGAACTGTGACTGTATGACCCGTGAAACATACCGATCTTTGCATGCACCGGAGATTACGATTTCAGAGTATGTTAGTTAAACTAAAAGTTTCAATAGTTGGAAAAGCCACTCAGTACAGCCACTCCAGATTCCTAGAATATTTCAAAGGATATATCACGCCATAACCTAGTTGTGTGATTGAATAAAGACCAGAAGTCGTTTACTCTGAAAATGTAATCCATCAGCCGACTGGTTGCTATCAGAGCCCATCAAATAACTTAATAAAGTTTATTTGCATGGATTTAAAGTCAAAAGATCATACTCCGCGCTACCACTGGGCGATCTGCGACCTCAATTATTAGAGCAAATTTGGCCGTTCAAATGAAATGACCACTGGCGGCTGGTCAGCAGTGTGAATAACTCGCGCGTGTACGGGGTATAGTGCCGCATGTAGATTGGCACTCATTGGCTTCTTTTATTGGACGTTGACTAGTTCCTTGTTTAGTACTTGCTTTGGGAATTAGAAAAAGGATTAATTTTGGCCATCCGCTGGGTATGCACATTCCTGGGAAACTATCAGCTTAACTGCCAAAACTAGCAAACGACAGCTTTAACAAAATTATCCCGAATGTTTGTTCAGTAGTTCCTGTTTCCGGTGACTTCCTGGTCCTGTGAGTTGGCAAAGTATTACAAGTACTTTTCTTCACAAGTCACGTGTGTGCCTGAGTGCTCGGCCCGTTATTCATGCTGCCGTAGGAGTGATTTGACAAGACATTTTTCGTGAGAATTCTGTCGTTTGACCAGACCTGATAGCTTAACAGATGCGAATCGCCGCACTCATTATCTGACCATTAGCGTTCTGTCATCCATTATGAAGACCCAAAGGAACATCGGAATGCAAGGCCGAGTCTGTTGTATATGATTTTCAAAACACAAATGAGCCTATCAGTAGATCACTTTCCCCTGGCTTTTCTGAAAATTAAGCAAGCCATATCTAGTTATACCATGCAAGTATTTTGATGGCCGAATTTTAGCGCAAATATTCAACAATGGTGACTGTGACCTAATGAATTACGTAAGTTATCAGAAAACCAGGCCGACCTTATCTCAAAATGGGGTTTGCGAATTTTGAGGAACTTAGGTTTCTTAATGGCCGAGATGCACGTCGAGGACCTCTGCCGGTGAACAGATGGTAAGTATTTTGGGGGTACTGTGGGTATTATTTATATCCAAGACTTGTGATGCACAATAGTCGAAGTGGTTTCGTCTTCCTCTGAGTGTTGAAAGATCACTTCACCAAGCCCCATTTGTGATGCTTAATTATTTGATTGTTTAATTGTGTGTTTAGGACATGCTACAAGTGATAAATCAATTGTATCCTAAGGCTCACTATATCTTTCGCATTTTCTTCCTCTTGTCACCTGATATTACCCTCTTAAAGTCGTAAATCAGGAGAAACACTATGGTGAGAAGCAAATTATAGTGTTCGGCGCTACTGAGGAGAGCACTACTTCAGTTTGTTAAGAACCATCCGCCATTCCTTTGCAGATCAATTTGGGTTTAACAGAAGACTTAACTGAATCTCTCGTTTATGATATTCCTCAACTGCGTGTGCTGCACAAAGGCACAATATTCGAGATATCGCAGTATCTTTTCCCGAAGGAAAGGTTGCTAAAAACACTTCGACAGCCCACGACAAAGTTGACACCCTCTGGTACTATAGTTAGCTGCTTTTAATCGAGGCAAAGTGATGGACCTCAATCTGAAATGTGCAAAAGTGCCTTAACCATGTGTATCTCTTGACAGGACGTCGAATGACATCTAAAGCTGAGGGTTGACAGAAACTCTGGGACTGCGCCCACCTGATAAGACCCAAGAAGGGCGAAACCGTTCGTGGGTTGTCGAAGAGTTTTCATCAATTTTGTGAGTAGTTTTTCATTATAAAAAACACTAATCATGTTTAAACTATCGCCAGAACGCATATAGATGGATCAAATTTCCACCAAAAATGCATTTGTAAGTAGAATCGCCGCCACAGTGGTATACCCAAACCCCATTTAAATGTCATCGAAAATTTTGTGTCGCTATAGCTGAGTATGATTGATACATTAAAACTCGTATCTAATGAACTGCTATCAATAAGGTCATCATAAAGAGATAACAGCTAATGTTGATGTAATGAAATTACGCAACCATCGGATGGGTCTTACGAGAGTTGATATTCGGTATCGCAACGTAGACACTTCATATAAGAAATATGCATCCATGCTGACAGCAGAGATGTTAAGATAATGCTGAGCAACAATGCATATTCCGCAGCCATAGAATACTACTTGGAGATTAGCCTTAAAAGGCATTCACTGAATATTCGGTACCTTCTGTTCACTCATGAAATAATATCATGAGAATGGCATTGAGATTGTTTTTTCTCTAATAAGTGATATTGCTTTCTGTAAAGGAATACTGGAATGCTTTCTTGGTCATCCTGTTGGAAGGTTTTTTCGGAAAATGCTTCCTCAATTGAGTTGACCACTTGATTTTCCCTATATTTTCGTGGTCCTCTTGCAAGACCTACGCTTATCAGAATGTACTTATTTGTGGTGGTCGTGGGAGTGCAAGAAACGACACAAAATCTCCGTACAACTTTTCGGCTCCCTAATAGGCATCCTTGCCACAAACAGTCTAAGCTTGATCTTTTCTCGTCCCGCAGGATGTAGAGAGAATATTTAGCCGAAGTTAATAGACAAAACATTTGTTCACACGAAGCATCTGGTCATTTGTGAGCCTTCATTTGAAGGGAAATCTTGTACAGAAGGCTTCGTGCTGTGTGCTATACAGTCCTTACTTATTAGGCTATTTCCACATTGAATCACGTTTGGATATTGGTATAACTTCTGGTACAAGTTCTAAGGCTAGCACTAACTTCATGATTCAGGAACAGCCAAACAAAACTATGGTTACAGAGGCCTATAGATACATAAACTGAACATGGCCCGGTAAGTCATGAGGACTGCTGGCGATAGATAGTGTGTTTTCCAACAAAGCCAATGGGTTAGTCCATCAATAACTGGAAGTAGTGTGTTTAATTGACCCATTTTCTGATTGGAGGCAGTCCACGTAGACTATATCTAAGAATAGAGTTTGGAGGCCGCACAAATGTACCAAGTGATGCTCGCGGACGAGGTTTTCTATCGGTGAAACGGCTTCGCAAACCTTGTCTCGCGGGAAACTGGACTCGGGGCGAACTGGCTCCGATGCAATGGTTCAGTTTTTCGTTTGTGAACGCTGGGTGAGCATGCACTAATGAACGGGACGAGAAACTAGTTGCTTTTGGGTATAAAAAACATTCGTTGATAGTCCGAGCAGTATTTAGTCTAAGACAGAGAGCCAGGAAAATTATGATCCAATTTAAATTCTAGTTCACGCTTGCGAGAGCAACAGACATTTGTCTACCTTTGAAAGAACGTGAGCCTACATTAGCCTTACTTACTACATTGTCGCACTTGGCCCAAATTTCGAAAATTATCCGGATCTAAAGGATAAATTACGCTTTGCTCAGTCCCCAGAAAATGGGCACGAGCAAAGGTTCTAGAACCCTAGGAACATGTTTCACGACCCAGGCAGTTTCATCGAGAAGCAATTGCAAACGATCCGTAGAAAGGGACTGAAACTGTAACTGCGTAAATTTAGCATTAAATTTAGCCTCAAATCGGTCACGGAAAACCTTGATCTAATAATGCCGTGTAGCTGGAAGCCACATTATTTGGTTGCTAAACAAGACTGTAGAACATTATTCGCCCGTGTACGAGAGACTGTTTCTTTGTATGCACATGTACCGGGAACCACACTGACTGATCAGACAAATGGGTGCTATGAAATATTTTTGAACACTATTCAACGTCACAAAACAGGAATTTTTAAAAGTCCAGCAGCAGGAAAACTATTCAGTCTGAACAAGTAGTTAGGTTTATCCATTATCAAAGTACCCTGTAAAGGTGGGCAGAGTGATCCCTTCCTTTTAAAAAGAATAGCCTCGTCAATCAGTTTAAACCGATCAACTACCGACTCACAGCAGTCACTGAAAATATTTTTACATTATATGTATGCCTGATTCTGCGATGCAAGGGAAATTCTGTTCAACTTTGTTTGGTCATTTGGCATTTATCAACCTGAAAGCCCAATGAATGCCAGTGGTTTTGCCGGCCTTCCTTGTCCACATACATTAATTCTTGTGGGATGTCTGTCCTTAATCACCAGGTCACCGGCTATCTTCCCTGTTCAGTCACCTACCGAAGCCAGCCTGATTGCAATTTAACTGAAGACTTCAGTGTACTTTAGTCTTGTAATGTAAAAAACAGTCGGTCGTGTCCATTGTTGTTTTTGCTGACACCACAGGCGTAACAAGAAGCTCTTTGATTAACCTACAGTTGTAGTGCGACCAAGTTTATTAGGTGACTTTAACGAAGCAACATATAGTACGCTGCTGAGTGTGTAATTCTATGAAATGAATTGATTATAAAGATCCTGGCAATAAAAATTTTAGGTGATCTGTGTGCTTGATAAGAACCCTGAGCCTCGAGCCACTGCAGGGTTTGGGCATTTTCTGAACCAGTATTGTACAACTATTCCCAGAAAAAATGAAATTAGAATCCCCAAAGAAAAGACAACAATTTCACTTATTCTTATATTTAAACTATTGACTCTAATTTAAAGGAGAAGCCGGGAAGAAGAAGCTGCAGTATAAAAAGTTATTCCGTTTAAATCACCATTTCCTGATGTCAGCAATGTTCACAGCATGTTAACAATTTTAAATGAATACAAGATTACCAAGATTACTGTGTGTGCTTCCCATATCGCGTGTGCCAGACTGTCCCGACTTGGGATCAAACATCAATTTAGTCAGTATAGCTTGGTCCATCTTATTGAAGTTGGCCACAGATGTGTTGTTTGATGCCATATAAGTGCAGCAAATAGTCGTGCGGTGAATATGGGCCTATAAAGTCAAAGTCAGTAGACAATCTGCAACAAATAAACACCTCATTGCCTCACATAATTACTGACCACTTTACTGAATCTTCAACTTCACCAAACACCGTTACAGACTCTATCCTTGTACAAGATATTCTTTTGACGCAGCCTAATTTTTACAGTATTAAGCACACTACAACAGCCCACAGCTTTTCGTCTAAGTTGTAAACTCCAGAGGGCAATGGCATTTCGAAATCCCTTGTCGAAATTTGGGACCAGGCATACACTATAATGATTGATTGACGGTGTAAAGCACAAAAAACCCGTCCTGTAGATAAACTAAAGCAGCTTACTCAGTAGCCATCTATCCTGTTCAACATAGGAAATTCCAATCTAATGGCCCACAAGAATCACTAAGTTGAAATGGTAGGAGGTATGCGGGGTGGAACGAACATCATTAGCCAGATTGATGGCGCACACGATCAAAAGGAGAATCCGGTCAAATCGGCCCCAGTGTAAAACGACTAGCGCATAATTTACTGTGATTAACTTGCATAATACCAGTGATGTCACCGAGATCAAAGGGCATTTGTTCACAGACCCCTTGTAAGCAACGAGCATCTTTAATCCCTGCTGCAGTCCAGAACCTCGCCGTGATGTAAGCAATGGTTTAAAAAGTCCATAATCACTGGTTTTGCAAAACTAGATTATGAGTTGGCAAAATACACTCATTTGCAAACAAATTTGGTTTTTGCGAAAGACTCACCTAGAACCCAGCTGAATCTCTCGTTTGTGGTGTTTCCAGGTAACTGAATGTGCAGCACCAGCCCCATTCATGTTTCAGTTGCTACGATATTCGAGATATCGCGATGTATATTCATAATGCATTACTCACAAGGTTGCTGAAAATTCTTCGACAGCCAACAACCGGTTTCGCCCTTCTTGGGGCTAATCAGGTAGGCGCAGTCCCCGAGTTTCCGTCAACCTTATGTCCTACTTGATTATGAGTGCTAGGAAGCCAGCATTCCGGATATCATAGTAGGCGACAACAGTGTTGGTGTATCCGGTGGACTGAATAGGATTGGAGTTTCAGAAAGTAACTGCGTACGACCTGAATCAGTGGTCTCAGCCGTAGTTGTAAGTGAAGAGGACGCCTCAGTTTGCTACCCACACCAATATGTTTTTTTGTATATAGGTTAACTGTATGCAGCTTGCCAAACATGTACAATCTGTTACAGATACTTTTCGGGCTGCGTTTATTTATTTGAAAGCCACAAAACGAAAGATTTGCGTTGAAATGTGCCACACAAGCAATCGGTGCCACTTATACAAAGCCAATGTTATATTTGCATTAGAATATATACTTCCAGTGTCAACAACAATCCACTGAGTAACAAAACCGCAGTTACCACAATGGCGCCATCAAGCCGGCTCATATTACGCAAGATAGTAGAAGCCTGTAGGCCACAACGATGTGTGATCTCTCGATGTCAGCTGAACTGTCTCAGTTGAAATACAGTTATTCCAAGGTCATTAGTGCCACAGCGAGTGCCATTACCAACATGATGCTGGTTTCAGACTAAAGAACAAGCCGTTAAGTGATAAAGTTCATCAGTTAGGAAGATAATTGACAAACAATTCTTAAGGGTAATTAATGGTCACACAAGGCGCAGTAAAGCTATTTATCGTTCAGCTGACACAGTAACCAGTGGGGGGAGTATTTTGTTCCTTGCACTGATTCAGAAAAGACCAAAGAACGTTCCTTTTAAAGGTTGTTTTCATTTAGACTATTATCTACAATATTAGTCGCATGTTCTCACGTTGTTGTCAAGCCCATGGTTCACCTATTCGGCTCTTTGTCCAATAAAGTCTTACACGTGAAAGGGAACGTGGTGGAAAACCTGTGTCGTTATTTGTATAAAACAGGCCTGATAAACAGGTTTTGCGTGAACTGATCTCATGAGTCATAGCAGCCAGCAGAAAAACATTTCACAGCCTCCGTATTTTTCGGGCGCATTATCGGAGTGCACCTGTGGATATAAAATGTAGGGACGCAGGCGCAAGACAATAATTACCCGGGAGGAATGTTTGAATCAGAAGGTTTGTAGTAATCTATTTCGCGCATATTTGCCGTTTCTGTTTTGTTCGCGTATTTTTGTGTGAGCGTATGTGCGTATTTTGGTCACCAGGTTAATCTCTACTTGATAAAATTCTCAACAATGTCCAACGCATATCACCAACAAAGCTAAACAAAACCATGGCTTACGCAATCTTGATTGTCCTCAGCTTCGAATCCCTTGTCGACCTTTTTGTTTATCATTGTGTTTTTGCCCGCCGGTTTTCAAACTTTCAAAATTTTGTCATTTGTGCATCACGGTATTCGGGCGCTGTGGAAATCACACGATCGACCAACTTCGGACCTATGGGTTCTTCTGCATCTGATCATGGGACAATTGATGAAATCTGAATTACATGTGCACGCATCTGTGTTACCGGGCGTTATCTGCGGCGATTCAGTTAACGCAGCTGTTTTCTGCTACACAAACGGCTGCGGGTTAGAGTCTACCCGTTTTGGCTGTCTTCACATCCAGAATTACGTGATGATGCCTTTGAGATTCTGTTGTCGAACCAAAGTGTGCTCATCGTTTAAAATAATATTATGATTAGAGAGATATTAAGACAGGAGATAAATAAGCAACTAAATGGTAAAAAAACTAATTTTTATCTAGTTGAGAAATGGGTGGTCTCAGTGGTCGCTGTGTGGCTCAGGCGGAGGCCACTTGTTAAGTCCGCACCAATAGCCGTTGATGCCATGTATCCAGATCAGATGGCCTAATCCGTCGATAGTCAAGTGACCACTTGAACCAAATGATAGAAGCCCACGGGAAAAGCTGTAGACCACCGCTAGTGTACGATGTGACACATGATCTGTTATTCGAGCATAAACTGTGTTTGCTCATTCTTACGCCAACCTTCAGGAAACGCTGGGTATCCATTTCATGGTTGTCTTCTATCGGACATTAGAGAACCAATTAGTAGCTTTGTATAACCTGTTATGTTTTTTGAGACGGGCTCGTTTCAGCATAAATAAATGTAAACAACTGCTTTAGAGATAATTTATGGTGTTCTGTTCTTGGGGCCCTGATGGCCCTGATATCGAATAGCAGTAAAGTATTGTATAACTAATCCCTGAGTTGAGCGACTGGTGGATCTCCTTGTTCGAAAAGGGTGTACGCCATCTGCGCATTTTGTATAATGGGATTTCTTCTTCAACACTTTGCAGAGATAAAAACTGGTATGTTTCTGATGGACGTAGCGGTCACATCAGGAATAACACAGAAGTGAGAACAGGGCAAAAATAATCAGACGTTTCACGGCTTTACCGACTACACTCAGAACTTACCTGCGCATAAATTCAGCTTGTTTGCCGGAGTGTCTGTTTGCATGCATATGGGTAGTCTGGGTTTGGTTGCTGACATCTTAAAGTACACAAGTACACACAAACTCCCATAGTTTATCAACCACGATCTACGTTGGCAGAAGCTTAACACGGTCCTTCGATTGAGAGCTATAAAACTTGACTGCATATCAGGTGGTGGTTGATACGCTCACAGAACGTGGCTGTTGGCTTGTAAGCAAAGTAGTAGTTACCACCCCCCAGCTGATTGACCTACAGCTATGTTTACTACAGCCTCCGAAAACGTTGCTCCTCTTATTGTGATGGTTTATAGTTCAGATGTCTCGATGTCTATCCAGGTGACGTGCAGTGAGATTTCAGGCAGGTATGAATCTACGAATGAGATTTATAATGAAAACGTCACCTTAAATACGAATCTTCATGCACACCGCGTAGTCAAAATAACCTTCATTCTTGTGACTGACTATCACTTCCTTAACAGAGCAGTACAAGTGTTCCTCGTTTTTAGATGCTCATAAACAACAATCTTCTGATGGAAGGGCCAAGGTATGTCTAGTAAAGGCAGTCCTTTTAACTAGACTAATAAAACGGATTTTGCTTATTTGGACAGAAGCGTTCATAATAAACGGTTTTTCGTGCTTCGTTCTGTTGTTAAAATTCTCTTGTTGACTACAAGCTAGCCATACTATTTGCAAAGATAACGACCAAGTCTTGCATGCTGGTTCTTTGTAGTAAAATATTTTTATGGTAGTGTCACTGCAATTCACTGGTGAAAAGAAGGCCTAATGCTGGATTGTGGTGAGGAAGAATATAACATATTTTCCAAACGTCAGCTAAGAATTGGTCCTTATGACTCCTGTTCAAGAACTGCATTTTGTGCTTTACCACAACGCTTCCGATAAGTTTAATTCAGAAGTGAATTTTATTCTTAGTGTAGAACGGCCGTAATGCATGCACCTTACGTCGTCGGAATTCGGACAGGGTAATCGTGATCTCCGAACCCCAGTATCATGCTTTGATTACAGCTAGATTTTCATGTCATCACAAACCTACATGTATGTGCTCGACTGCTGCTTGTCCAACCAAACGGTCAAACACTGGCCGGTATTTGCCGTGATAGTATCGATCGACTGACCACCTCAGTTATTACCTGGAAAGCATGAAAACCATCAGATTTTTTCTGACTTCTTGTCAGCATTTCTCTGCACATTACTGTTTTGAATTGTAATCTCATGTGCTCATTGTGGTTGTGTACTTATTACGGTATTTAAGTCAAGACGAAAATGCTCGTTCAGTAATGTGGGGTTCTGATCTTGAAACTGCTTACAACCATAAACTTAGGAACCACTAAAATTTCATGTCTGATATTGGAGATCAACTGTTTATTAGGATCTACCTTTTTGTGTCTTGTAAGTCTATCTTAGCAGACAAATCCTCAGGAAGATCCTAGGAACAATGATAACTACTATTCCTCAGCGATTTTCAGACCATTCGATTTTTTTTACGTGCTTCCTCATTCACCATTAACTTGGTTATTAACACACTCTCGTGCCCTACAATTGTGTACAATCTCTTATAAGCTTTGTGCAGAGTAGTCTGGACAAATATGTTTGGCATGGTACCAACTGTTACCATGGTGACAAATTATTTGTTATTTAGTATCATTGTCTCAAACACATTTGACCTCTCAGTCCGCCGATCCTAGGGAATTTTAGAGAGAGCAGTTAAGAGTTGGTGAACTGATGCAAACTACCTTAGAAACTGATAATAAAAGTAAAAACGGTCTTTTTAGACAAGGAGCTTTTGGACTTGCATAACTGAGACAGCGAGAGTCCATATATCTGGAGACGTCAACAACTTAGTTATTTCTTCGGATACTCTGGTGATCAAGCCTTCATTATTTAGAAGTAACGATGCAGTGATAATTGAGCGCAAAAGCAGCAGAAGTGTCGTACGGCAGAGACAGAAATAGAGCGCCCTCAGAGGTAAATGGTATGGGTTCACATGCTTGTTGTGTTTTGGTTATAGGGTTGTAATCGTTATAGTTTCACAAGAAGCGGAGGATTTTGCTCTCTGTTTTCGTGGTCTCAGTTTGCGGAGGTGTCAGATCAGTATACCTTTTGCCGTTGATAGTGAAACTGTGACTGTTGCGGCTGAGTATTTACTGGTCTTTGGAGGAAGGCGTGGATCCCTTTAAACTATGATAATCGCCCTTAAGCTGCAAACCATAGATGATACACCCGATTGGGTGATTAAGCACATTCTTGCGCAACTCATCTGACTGTTCTGGGTTGTACACAACTTCACAGGTAAAACTATGCCTTTTAGACACAGGTTCTATTGCTGTCAGATTTCTATGAAAGAGGCATCCTTAAATTGTGGAGAATTAAGACCAGTTTGCTTACAGGGTGCATCAAAATGTGACAGATTGTTTGTTACGCGATTCAGAGAAATCATAGGTCCGTATCCATCATCATGTGTACGGTACACTAGCAAACTTAATAAGTTAGGTCAGACAGGCTGTCAGGCTACGGAGCTGCTGAAACAGTTTTAAATTTGTCCCCTCAAATGCGTTTGTTAATTCTGCATGCAAACCATTTCTAACACAATTCCCCAGGAAATTCCAAGCGTTTTGGGCATTGTTTGAAACCTTCGTTCTATTTTTACGCTCAAATAAAGCAGACCCATCGTATAAAAATTTGCGGCAAGTTTACGCCTATATTTACTCACAGTCCCATGACCTTGGGATTTGTGCCAATTTGGGAGCTTTTGTAATTTTCTTCAATGTATACATCACTTCTAGTTTTATGCACGATAAATACGCCAGTCCTTGTCACACATAATAGACGTGAAACGTTCGAAGGAAAGTTAGATAACATTAAGGGACAAATTTATATCCGAAGAACTTGACCGTTCGTTGAGTAAACAACTCGCGCTTTTTCAGATGCTGTTAAAACTGTCTAGCGAAATGCTTATCCTAACTAAGTGCAAGCATGATTCTCCTCAGATGGTAACCAGGACTTGAATTATCCATATCAAATTATTTGTTTTTTACATCTGGTCAATAGGGTATGTGTTATACACAGTATTCTGTGATCAAAAGTCTGAAAGTCCTGATAGAACACTTTATTTCTCCTTTCAGGTATATACCAAAATACGAAGAAAAAGGAAGGCGACAATTCCTCTACGAGACTTTCTGGCTTGAGCGCCATTTCTGTTTCTCAAGGGCTTTTCCATATTTCACTGCCATATTCACCTCCTACATGTGAAGACTATTTGACCATCATTCCACCTGCGTTTTGCTGGCTATTGTGACTATGGTTGCTTGATTAATAAAGTTTGGCCTAATCCATGCCGCAGCTAAATCAGAATGTTTGAATCAACTGTAGACGTAGAGTACACATACGTACAAGTACACAAAGACGACAACTATGCAAACAACGCGCAGTGGTTTGCGACCCCTAGCAGTTGTGTCGGTCAGCCCATCACCTACATACCAGACGGTAGACCTCAATTAAGCGTAGGAAAACTCCATCCTCATCACGAGCTCCTACAAGCCAATAAACTATGCACATACGAGGCGAGCATTCACGACTTTCAGAAAGAATATTTTTGTGGAAATTGACATACGAGCAGCCGATATTCTTTCGCATTACTCGATTGAAAAACGACATTTGCTTTAGACATACTATTTTCAACTGCTATTTCAGCACTTTGTTAAATCTCCATTCAGTTTCCATGTTGAATTCGTGCCGTGCAATTCACTAGCCAATTGGACAAATATTTTCCAGCTGCGTTGGTTTACGAAGACCATATTATACGTCAACGATTGATAGTTGAATGTGTGATCTGAGATGAAAACCGCACATTTTGCATACACTACTACTGCATGTAGCCGGTGACGTGCTCCAACTTGATAGGCTATAAAACTAGCTGCTGTGCTTTTGTACTACTTACATATATTGGTCACTGGTTTCTTACAAATGCACACAAACATCTTTGCATGTGACACAGGTAAAATAAGTTTGTCAAAATGTGCCTTCTTCACTATATGATCACACCACATGTAGAACGGAATTGTGTTAGGAGTTTTCAAAATCGCTCTGGATGAGGGATACTATATAAGCCTAAGGATAAGCAAACATACATGGTGGGTTGGCATTCATTTTATCGGACATCCGTTCACATTGTTTTAATGCCACAGTGTTTACGCCAAGTCGCAAGTACAATCATCTATACACTCTGTACCCGAGGAGATAATGTCGAATTGTTAACAGTAGGTGAAGGTTCGAATCCGTAGGCGTGTTTAACTGGTGATCCATAATGATAGGTTTTATTTGGTGGACCTGAGAAACTCATGCACTTGCTGACCTGCACCACTCAAGAAGAGCACCCAGATACACATCGCTAGTTAGCATTCCGATGGCTCTTAGTCTGTGAGGCAGTGTTAAGGCAAGGCTACCGCCAATTTCACCGCTGGCTTATTTTTCTGATGACCTCAAAAAGTTAAGGCGGATCTGTAAAATTACTATTTCCGATGAAGGCCCACCAATCCAATGCAACCAGAACATACTTGACCACACTTGTGGCAGATCCAATTTGTTTTGTCTCCAGGTTAAACAGCTCCACTAATCCTATTTGGTTTTACATGTTTGCTCTCATTAGTTCAAGACTCAAGCTGCTAAAGAGCTCTGTTTCCTTCATCTCGGCAAGCGTACCCGAGACACCTTGACGGTTGAATCTGATCCTGCTCTTTATTCAATCACAACTCACAGCGCAAAAACGCCCATTACTCAACAAACTTTTGCTGGACCTATCCTCGAATTGTACTTTAGCATACTCGTTCACGAAAGACACATCCATGATGCCCTTTAGATAGAAGTTGAAGGGATGGGTTCCAAAAAACCTAGTTTTATACCAAAATGGAGATCAAATTGAACTAAACATTCCGTTTGCTCATTTGCTCTCATCCGTTTGTGTTGGATTGTGTTAGAAATGAGGGATTTTGGCCGGCAGTAAAATCTGGAGGGAACCACCCACACTATTTCTAATTTGACGAAAGCAAAAATTTTGTGAGGTTTACGAGAGGGTCGCTGGGCGGCTAGTGACGTTTACGGGATTTCTTTTGAGGCTGCCGTTCAGGAAATATCAAGTTTATTCGGTTGCAACTAGCTCGAAATCTACAATTGTCCTCAAGGATCTTTTTCGATCACTTCGGCTGTCGAGCAGTTAGGTGTCACTTGCGTTGGAGTTTGCCCGGCTGTCCGGCTCACTTGTGTCTCTGTAGTTACCATGTAAAATCTTGTTTCCTTTTTCTCCGTGGAATGGTACGCCTGGAACTGCCCTCAATTTTGGTCAACTTCCTTATTTGGTCGGATCATCTTTATCATTTGTAGAAGTGCATTCCCCAGGGCCGGATTATTATGCTTGGACAATTCTGCCAAAAGCCAAACTTCCTCAGCTGTATCGTCTTTACGCAGTTGTATTTATACTCCGTATTTATAAAACACCAGGGCAGTTTAGTTTCTTCATAGGAAGCCCGTTCTTTACACTCCAGTCGACACTTTTCGGTAGTAGTGTTTGTTTGTTTGTTAACCTGCCTGCGATATATATATATATATACAGCTGATCTCTTCTTCAGTACCGTATTATCCACGATAATTTGTACCGGTTTGATGTTCGGTCAGTAGATCAACAACAGCACATCATTAATACCAACCGGCAGCTAACTACCATATATGAGTGAGAGGATAAGGCCTCCTTTAGAAGTGGGGGGAAAACGGAATGGTAAGTAATTAGTGCAAAGTAGTCATATTCCCGTAAAGATAATGATCAAGAGTACAGTGCTTATACCTGCATTCCGGATTAAGAGGCCATCGACGGTATTTACCCAGAATCCATTGCAAGACTTGCCGGACGGGTGTTATATGTTTTCATTTGTCCGCCTTGCTGTGGTCGACGAGAAAAACGACCACGATAATGTCACACCGTGACAGAAGATGTGACATGAAGATATTACGGAGAGTAAAGTTCGTGGATGTTTGTGGACTGTGATATGGCCAGGCTCATGAAACCTAGACAGGGAGACCCTTTCTCTCCTAAATCAACGCTTTTCGCACAAATGCCTGGTCAAAAAGTAGCGGAGGCCGGCGCGGAGCAAATAAGTTCGCCCGAATATTATTGAACAAACAACCGTATTTGTTCTAACCCGAATATGAAGGATCAGGAGAGTGTAACTGTCGTAACTCTACTGCTGAGCAATTCGATGGAATGCTGATGTTGAACGGGCACCTTCGGGCACAGCTCAGTAGAATACTGAGGTTTAAAAACCGGGATGCAAAGGGAAGTTCCAATACCTTCAAAACGGCACCCTACAAATGACGTTCACCAATCACCGAATTTTTGGATCTGTTCATTTCGCTTCGCCCACGCCTTGTCCTTCAGGCTCCTGATCTGCACGTCCTTTGACCACTATGTCCTGGTTGCGCTGTTTGGGTGAGCAGGTGATTCATTCCAGATAGGAGTTCTTTTGTATACTGATTGTTCTGGTCAGACTAGTTAGGGTGTCTCGGTCTCAACCGTGTCCTCTGGCTGACTGTCGTCATTATCAAATTGAGCTCCAGATAGTGATACGTCTCTTGTAACTCGCCGTACCGAATGAACCCCGTCGTTGATGAGACTAGTTTATGCTAATATGTCAACCTCGTTTCCCAATTACGTCAATACTTATGCACACACTGATGCGTTTGATGAGTTATGTCTTACAGAGCTGTATCTGATGATTTTATTAGACAAGCTGATTGTCCGTTAAGTTTCTCGCATCACTGGTGTGGTGCACATTTCTCGAAAGTTTCGCAAGTGAATCGAGCAGATGGGCGCGGCCGTTATGTGGGTGTGTACGTATGTTGGTATGCTGCTCCCAGTGGTGGTGTGGTGATAAAGCAAACTCTGAGATGTTGGCCACCCTCAAAGTCTACGCTCCTGATTGCATGCTACGCGAAAAAGGCTGAGAACATAGATCGAGCTCAAATAACACATCAATTGTATTCCCTCAGGATAGGAATATTATCATCCCTCTGAGCTGATGAAATTAGGATTTCAACAGGGTTGTCTTTGCGACCGGCTGAAGGGAAAAGATCTACAGAATATGCCCTGGTAACAACCTGTCGGTCGCAGGCGCATTAAAGTAAGGAGGGGATTCTTAATCGAGTATTTAATTGGTGCGTTTTGGCAGAAAAATACGATAGTGTTCGACTTGCATTGTAGCCGACCCAGTAGAATATATGTCCGTAACCATTTTTGACGAGGTCAGCCTAACGTGCTTCACTCAAGGCGACGACAAGTATTCCGTGTCTTTTTAGGTTTGTTGCGACGTCGACGTATTTAACAGGTTTTCCAACAAGTGTTCGGACGTTTCATTAACCCGCAGTCAGCCGTCGTCCGGAGAACCTCGATCGTAACGGCTTGAAGTTAGTGTTGACTGTGATGCAGCCCCCGCAAATGTATGAAACGGAGGCAAGAGTGTGACCGTCGAACAATCTCCAGAGGCCTTAGTTTAGATAAGTCACACTTACCAAGTTTTATTTGTAGCGTTATTAGTTTTCACCAATATTTGATTAACGCAGCTTCAGCTACGGCGGGCATCAAACCAAAACCGGGGGCAACTCGGCCTCATCATCTATCCAGCGAACCCAGAATGCTTGGCACCCCATTGAACGCACGTAACGGGACAGTGATCAGAGTCGGGTGGCGGTACGATACTGTCTATCACGCGATTCCCGAAGGCAAATAGACTGAAAAACTAGTGGGAGATGAATGTAGCTTTTTAATAAGATACCACATTCATGACATACACCCAGATGTTTTAGCAGAGGAGTTATTTTTTCAAAATAGGCATTGGCATACGACATTTGCGAAGAAAGCAATCTAGTGACCGTTACGAGTACATGATTCGCAGAGGTTGAGTGATTGATTGATATTGATTCAAGCTTTTCTTGGAAACAACTGCATTTGAAGGATAACACTATGGATGACACACAAAGGTTTATTGCACCTATATCTGGTCGGGGAATCTGCTTAGGAACAGCTGTCACTGTGCATAGCATTCTTGGCGTACTTATACGTGATAGAGTAGTGCTGATAAACTGATGCACAGTAAACGTTTTCCAGTGAAGATATTTGATACCTATTACTATCGTAGAGTTGTGCGGATGATAGTAGAACGAGTGAGGGTTTTTCCGAATTCTTTTTGGGAGCCTCCCAAAAAATTCGAAAATCGGACGTGGTCAGTATCATTATTTCCGGCGAAAGTTGTTTTTGTTGTTTTCGGGCAAACAAGTCTGACATTCGTCAGCGATTACATGCATCAAATTAACTAAAATATGTAGAATTCTAAGCGAAGCTTATTTGATCTTCCCAACCGATTAACTGGTCTGATTGACGTAAGGACGGCGCAAGGTAAAACCTTGTAGAGCTAATTTTAAAACAAAATTATTTTGCCTTTCTGTCCAGAGAAATTTGGTGAGGGTTTCCCGTCAAAACACATAAATCGCATACATACACATTTGCTGAGAGTGCGGCTTACGTATTTGGTGAGATTTCGACTCAGGAGCAAAGGAAAGAAATTTAACGAGCGACGCTTAATAACGCTGAAGGAATGAGATGCGCCAGTTTCGCACTAGACCAAAAGAACTATTAGAAAACAGATGTATACTGGGTTAACACGACCTTATCCGTTACATGTACTACGCTGAATCGTTTTGTGTCACCATTATGGGATAAAAGAAGCTTCTTTTAAATAAATAAGACACAGGAAAAAGTGTGCTCTACAGTAAGATTGAAATGTGCAAATGAAATCCATCGCACCCTGTAGGAAGCGATGTACCGAAAGTAGGAAGTAAGCACTATTCGGATTTGTGAAATCCGTTCGTAAATGTTATTGTAAAATTCAGAAGAAAAATTGATGAACGTTAATGTTTTCACGATCCCTTTATCTGGTAGACATAGATTAAGGGAGTACAGAACTTAAGCCAAGCCATACAAAAAAGCGACTACAAATTGGAGTTTGCGGCTGTCCCGATCAAAAAGTGGTCAGGTGAGCAGATGAGGAAACAGTCAGTGTGCACACAAACACTTTCCAAGTTCAAGACCCGGTTTGCGTGAGCAAACCTCAGTTGTGGCTAGACTTTGATTTTGTACGGATCTCGATACAGAATTTGGAAAGCTTTCATTGAATAAATCGCATAACTCTTGTCATCTAGGTGAGCGACCGTTGCGCCAGAATGGGGTCCTTGGATTCGGTTGTTAGCTGAAATGGGTTGTTTTTTATTCTCATGAAAAACTGCTGTGCCGTGCACCGTATATATTATGCTGTATAACAGAAGGTGAAGGAGTAAACTACCATGTCTTGAACAAGGAACGACAGCTCATCATTTAGATGTAGGGGCATCAACTGAGTACTCATGAACCACACAGACTGATGAAGATAAATTCTTGCTGTAAAAGGTTTGGTTTCGTTATTTAATCAGTCATGTGTTTTAGGGTTTGAACGTCTCTGGATAATCATTATCACGAAGCATGCCACCTAGCGAGTGAAGTTTGGCTTTACGTTCGCTTTCACTGCGGATCCTTTGCTCTGTCAGCATTACACTGAACCAAACTGCGATTTAGTTTTAGTGTGAAAAGCTATTGAAATTAGTGTATTGTTCCGTCCAGGTCGGCTTCCGGCAAACCAAACGTTTAATTTAGCCACCAATTGCTCTTAGCAGTACGTGCAGCGGATTGAAGCCATTAATTTTTTCTTCGGATATAAACTGAACTTCCTGATGCATTTGATAGAAATCCATTAAAATCCCCTATAGTTCTGGGAATCTTCCATGGTGGTAAATAAATCATCTCTGTGTCGCCGGTGAAAATCAATCTTTTATATAGTAAAGTGGACCTGATGTTTCTTTGGGCGTCCCGAAAAAACGTCGGTGAGAAGTGGATTTATGGGAACGCACTGCACCATAATCAGCTTGTTGATGCAATCTTCCGCTGAAGTAAAACTACAGAATAGATGTGCATCGCAGTATTAATTCATTTAGATTGCAGCTGACGTTCACTGAAGAGGTTTATCAAAACAAATGACCAAATGTCTCAAAACATAGTACGGATTTGTTTTTAATCTAGATATCCATTATCAATATCCAGTTGTTTTTGTGCACCTTTTGGCAAGTAGCCTATACAAACCATTTTGTGGCTAAACAAAGTGTTCCAAGTAGTAGCTTCCGCACATTTATTTTCTTTACTGTGCTTACTCACAATTAAAATAGACTTGAACGAATGATGTATATTTTTACATAGGTACCGTTACTGTGTATAAATGCGTATGGGTTTGGTCAGCTAAGAGAATAAAAACTGAATCCATTCGAATGAGGGCATGAATTGAATTTTGCTCCATACATCATTTAATGGTGATTGCTTGTGGCCCCCAAAAATTGGTTTTGATCCGTCTGGTTTGGATTATATTATCAACTGAACTTTGGCTTTATGGCACAAATTTACTGTTGGGGAAATTTTGGTAAGTCTGGCAGTGTAGACACCTCGTGTTCAGTTTGCTGAGCTTGGCAGTTTAGTCGTAAATGATTGGTCACCAGTCTAGGTGATATCGTCGTTGTCTAGTAGTAGATTAACGTTGCACTGCTGCAAAAGCTCCAAGCACTATTCTACGTGTGTTTGTGTACGTGTATTTTGTCGCCAGCAATTTTTGATTCATCTTCTGAACGACCAGGAGCAACAGGCGGAAACCCTGGCGGAAGAGGCGTGCATACATGTGAACACAATATTGGTCCAAGTGTACACTGGCGCACGGCTAAATATCTACGCAATACTAATACCTTAAGCACTAATGATGACAATTCGGTGGGTGCTAAAACATCTGTAACCATGTTGGCCGGCGCGGGATAATAATACGCGGTGGTTTCAACTAATGGGCAATTGCTTGATTTTGAACAGTTTCAAAGGTGGAACTTAATAACTCGCCAACTCAGACCTAACTCCTAATAATAATCCGCGCTCCCAAAGTTTGATGTGAAAAAATTCTTTTTTTCCCTTTGAGTCTAATGAGTGATAGCTCTCGCGTTGTTATTTAGCTTTTTCTAAAAGGACGTTTTGTTCCTTAGCACCGCTTTAGGTTTCTTTCGCGCACCGCAATTAAGTCTTTGATGGAACCGGAAAATGATTGTATTTTGTGATAATAATGGGGTTTTGTGGAGCTAGAAAGAAAATTTTGGGTTTCTCTCTAAAGTACGATTACAGTAAATTCAATAGACATGTTCTACTCTAGTGTATCAGGGACTAATAAAATCTATTTGATGGGGGATTCTTTCTACTTTACCTCCGTTAAATAACGTCAGTTTTCTCTGATTTGTGGATCCAATCTGAAAAGAAAGTCTTTTCGTGTACTTATGTGAAGTGACAAACTTTGCTAGTGCATCTTTTTGTATCCTTTTTCCCAACCGCCTAACCTGGGCAGAGAAATTCCTTCCTCCCAGTCGCAGTACTTGTGGACATATTTCGTTTTTGGTGCTGCCAGCGGAGCAATAATTTTAACTGGCTTTTGGAACAATATTTGTTAGTTTGTAATTCGTTCAATATGGTGCACATTGAACAAAATCGTTATATTCAGTTCGCCGTAATTTTTGCATAGCTGTTTGGAAAAAGCTGTTAGCTTTACTTTTACAAAGTAATTTAAGGAACCTTCATTGTTTTTATTTCAATATCTCCATCATGTAGTCAGTATCTGCTCTTCTAACTGTACCAGCGTATAGTAGACAATTTCGACCCAGGAACACCTGGAATTCAAATACCAGACGAGGTAAGGCGCTTCAGTTAACGGGTTTCCACATGAGAAAATTTAGGTTATATGCTGTGTATGATAAGAACTTCCGCTCCTCAATCTTTTGATTCATCTTACGTTTTTGAGGAAGTACAACCTTTATATAAAGCCCACAAAAATCTAGTTATATTAGGCCTTTATTTCAAATAGTACCTTAAGTCCGGATCTATACGTACGGCTGTTGGGTGAAATGAAGCTGATGGAACTGTTTCCTTTCAACATAGCAGTTTCTGCATGCCTATCCTAATGATTGTCTGTTATCTAACGTAAACGTGTCGCGAATACCCTGATAACTAAGCCGTTATATCCAAAAGGCCACGCTTCAGATTATGTGCAGTTTAGAAAACTTGCACACATTGCTGGACGAATGATCACGGATCTTACATGTTAATTCTGGCTGGAAACTACTCAAGGCAAGCAGCATACCCACACAAGATGTTGCATTAGAGTGTTACTAATGAACAGGAGAATGTGGTCACCGAAAAAAAATTGCTTAAGAGCGAATGGATTAGACCTGTTTGTTGGTAATGTGCAATCGGTCAGAATACACAAATCCCGAAAGCGCTATCACCAAGAAACCGGCAAACCGCAATTTTACTAGTCTGAATGGATAACAATGGGTTAAGTATAGCAAACCGTCTGATCAGTCACTTGCCGTCTTTTTAGATGAAGTCGCAGGTCTCCGAGAGGGAGGTTGATGTGTGTCCATTGTTTAGGTTGAGGGCCTACAATCCTTGTTTCAATAATGGGCCTATGGCAAATGCAAATATGTCCACAAAACCTGGGTACGCCATACTGATAGGCCCTTTGCTATATGTTTTACAGTATATAACCCTCAAAATTTGAGAAATTCATCCAACCATTCCTGTCCAACCCTTCGGATCTTCCATTTATCGAACGTCCTGGGCTATAGTTGACAAGTAATCGGTAAAAGGAGTGTCCTCAAATTAGGTTGATTTGGAGCACATATTTTACTTGAGAGTTGTACATGATGGAGTGGAGGAGTATGTTCCTTTAGTTTGTTCACCTGCGTGTGTTATCTTGATTGACTGTAAAATGATTTTCGGATTTTTCATTATTTTTCCAGGGAATATGGACATATTCAGAGACAGAAGAAGAGGAATATAAATGAGCAAAATCACAAATGAAATCTACAAAACAGTCAGAAACCAGCATTACGTAAAGCCGATTCGGACGGATTGGACAAATGATAGGGTTAGCCCAAGTCACAGTGTTTGAGAAAAAGGAACAAATTCTTTTATCTGTCAGTGAGTGATCTACATATCCATTTGGGATGGATTAATTATTACCGTTTGCGCGCCGTTTTAGTTTCTTGTCGGAATGCTGATTTTGCCCAAGCCAAAGTCTCTCAGTGTTTTCGAATTTGACATACTCCATGAAGATGGTAATGCCGATAATCTGTATGACTGGGTTGGGTTGCTGAAGAAATGAGGCACATTGCTCTTATTTATGACATGACGTCAGCGGTTAGGTAAGGGAAGAACAAAAACCTTGCTTCTGATGTATTTTACAGGCCAATGGTGAAACGATTATCTGTTTACAGAACTCGTATGGCAGTCATGCAAGTTGAGCTGAAATTTTTTTGATTCTTGCGCGGCTTTACTTGGATAAACTGTTAAAATACACGTCGTGAAATCCAACGAAAAGCTTCAAACATTTATTGTCTATTCTTCTGATAATGAATTGCATGAACGTTTTACAACGTGGAATGTTTAATTCGTTAGTCCCAAATGCTTTCATTATGTTCAGAAATGGTTCATGATGCTCAAATAAAGAATGGAAGGTCACTCGGGCAGTAAAATTAGGCAGGATGCAACAAGTATATGTGATGATCCTGGCATCAGCATTAGCAAAATTTCGTTTAACCGCACTTTTTAGTCTGCTGCGTGTAGCAGCAGCAAAAATTATGAATGCGGTGCAAATTTTGGTTGTTCTCCATGTTGAGCTGTGAAAATGGTACCAAGCGGTGTTGATTTGCTAAAATGATATTTCGTGTTCCTATTCTGGCGCAATCATCCCGGTGAGTCTACACCATGGGGGAAGCACTGGCCTCGAGTTTCGCTCTTATTAGAGCTCATGAGCAGTGCATTTCCAATGGGCATGTCAGGGTTTGAACTCTGCACATCTGACACGAGAGGTGAGCGTCTTACCACTACTCCACCAGCCCATGCTGGTCTCATCCGAATTTTTAAGTCTGAACAGGTGACCATGTTACAGTACGTGATACATTGAAGCCTTGAAAACCACTAAGATTCAATGAGTTGAAAAGAACTGGACTCAATCTTTGCTGTTGTTGGGCCTAATAAAGAGTGGATAATTCTTAATCTGGACACAGGACCTGCGGGAAGAACCTCCAACCCCCACTTCACAGGCTCACATTGAGCACAACTGATTTGCCAAGTCTGATTAGTCTTGATTGCTGTAACTAATTTGAGGCCTCAGACGAAAATGTAATATAAATTTCAGTACTTCCGGTCGACCGACACACTCCTAAGTGCTGCTCCTACCTATGCAAAGTTACTTAGGTGCATCTGTGGGTCTAGGTATTTACTATTTACTTATTTATAATTCGTTTCTTGCCAAACTTGAAAATTATTTTATTTTTTACCGCTCAGTACACTCGGGGCCTGACAGAGAGTCTCGGTTTAGCGTTCGCATCCAATTGCTTGAGACCGGTGTTCTTATTCAAATGATGCACTCCGTTTGGCCTCTACCAACGAAGGCAATCATTTGACTCTAGATTCTCTTTCGTTAGAGGTCGTCAAAAGTGCATGTACTTGACACGCCCGGAACTGGCAATTCAGAGGTTTGCTAATACAAATCCCCCAGCATCAGCTCACTGACATAAACTACCTACGTGAGCAAAAAGCGAAATGATTAACGACCTGAATGACGACGTTATAACTCTTCTAGATGTAACGATAGACTAAACAGTTCGTCAGGACTTCCCAGTTTGAGCTTCGCAGGAGCCGGATACCTGCTGCAAGGTGTTATTTCTTTTTTATGATTTGCAGTATATTCATTCTCTTAAACTTTAATTAAACAGGCCTCACTTTGCTTCCGTAGATCCATGCCACGAAGGAAGACTACTAGAATTTGGACAGCCGTCGCACCATGAAAGACTTTACAGTATGGAAACCACAACATTTTCCTGGTTCTTAGGAGTAATTTTGGAATTTGGAATTTGTATGCAAGCCTTTGACTAGTCTGTGATTAACCTTGGTTTACAGATCCCATCCAAGTACATTTAGTTCCGTTTTTCTGCCTGTGTGCATTTGGTTTAGGTGTTAGTTAGTCCCTACGTTTTCAGTGCAGGACACAATGTCTGGAAGATCAATCCTAAATTTTGAAAGATTCATCCGAGTTTGGGTCTTCTGGTAAAAACTATAACATTGATTGTAGCACAGGTATACGGGATTCGTCTGACAAAACAAACTACTGTATTTCTCCACCGAGGCAAACCACAAAGCTAAACATTCCATTCAGTAGTGCACTTCAATGGTACATTTCGGCTAACTTCTCATAGTGAAGCCAAGCTCTCAAGGCAAAAGTTTAGGCATATGTCCCGGTTCTTCTAATGAATGTGTTCCTGAGCAAGGGATATGATATCGTGCTTGCCGTTTGCTGTTGGCGAAAAGTTACCTGAAATTAGTAATGACCTGTCGAAGCCTATGTAGTCTAAAGTTAGGATAAAACTGGGTATAATTAACTAGAATGTATCAAATTGTGAGTTGCTATCGTTATTTTTATTGGTATTGAAGTGTGTGAAGACGTGATAACTTCTGGTATTTAGAGTTGTTTATTGAAGTGTGGTTCGATAAAAAATCCGCTACTTCTTGGTAGTCCAGTTTATGGGGGGTGATCAACAGTGCTCAGAGTCTTTGGTATGTCACATATAAATCACGGACATAAAACACTACTGAACTGATAGAGCACCTGTCTTAGACAAAACGGAGACTCACTGCAGAACGCATGTACTAAAACACTTAATGATAATCGTGTTCACCGTCATCACGCTCACCACTAGTAAGCGTCCATGTCTAATTGCAATATTTGTCACCTCTCCAAGATAAACTAATTTGCCACTCACGGGAGCTGTTTCTCCTGCGGCATAGATAGATAACATACTTAACTCAAATTATAAAGGCATAATGTGCGTCGCTTTACCAATAGATCACAGGCTGGAAAATCACGGGCGTGCCTTGTTCACGCCTTCGGCTATTAGCGCGGAAGCTGGATACGGTTGTCTCCTGTCAAATAAAGTCTGAAAACGATAAAAAGTAATTGTCTGGGGATATATGAGTGCAAGGATATGGCGCAGGTTGCTAGAATAGCAAGAGAAGTTGATTCAACTTACTGCAAATACTGTGACCCACTTTTGCCGCATTTCTGGATAGAATTTCTTTCCGTCGAGAGTTCCAGTTGCTGCATAACGTCCGATTCATACACTCATCCAAAAAACACTGCCCATCCTTGGTTTCACAAGTTGTATACAAAGGAAAAAATTTTGACGTTTGTCCTCTGCGTTGAGTAAGCAATGAGTATTTAAACAAAGGTACGGAATCCACAATTTTACTGGCTGACATTTTAGTTGCAAATACTTATCCACTTCCACGCCCATTCCTGCAAAAACGGATATAATTGCAACGCGAATTTTATCAATTTTCAGGGCCCAAATTCCACACCGACACGTTTTACAATTTGACCGGTAAATATTTAATTTACCCTATAATTATGTTTCTCACAGAGTAATTTATGGTTTTTGAAACTGATTATCTTGAAAGTCCTGGGCTTTCAGTAGACACTGGTGGAAGTTTCAACCCCAGGAATCCCCTAGCTTGTTTGGACTATGTGCGCAGTTGCTTTGCTTTGTGGAATATTTGTGGCCGAAGTGATGTGATTTAGCAGAGCTAAGAGACTCAGTTATTTGTATTCCTTATGAATGGAGGTCCATTTTTGCCTACAACTAGCTAGCTGTTTTTTTAAAGCTCCAAAATGGGAGATAGAAAGTTTAGCTGGTGATTTACCCGAATTCACTTACAAAACTATCTGTGGATCTCGGTCCAATTTATTTTCGACGAGGTTAGTTATGCTAGAGTCTTACTTGTATACCCAGAGTTAGAAACAAGTCGTTTATTGATTCGATAATGCACTGAAAAACATGGTTCGGGTGTTATACGTGCAATAACATGCAGCCGGTTCAGTATATGCGATTCAAGATTGATAGTTTGGCAGCTTCAAACCTTTCGCGGGTGCCCTCATGAAGCAGCATGTTTCTAGGAATCTGTGAAAATGTTACTCAAAGACGTGATTTTTTTCAGGATTTAAGGTGGCATTTTCGGTTTTGATAATTACAGTTGGTGTTTTTTTAAATAAACGTATTTGCAGCAACCGTAACAATAAAACTACTGCTAGTGCCTACACTCGAACCAATAAATAATTATGTTATATAATCCAAATGACAGTAGTGATAATAACCGTAAAACGCCTGTGAGATGGTGGGAAGTTGCCAAACATACCTGAGGGAAAATATTAGTTCACAGAGCTTAGCTGCTACCGCCTAGGGCTAGTAATTTATCACGTGAAAACCCCGCTAAGCAAACGTGTGAATCCGTTTGATAACTAATCAGCATCATAACCAGGAACTGTTGTGGCTAGATAAGCGCAAAGCAATTATCCGCTGTCTTTCAGCGGGCTGCTTAGTGTAAATTAGTTGAACCAAATATAACGTGATGTTCCGCAAGAAACACTGAGCGTTTGGATGAATACGGATGCACAGCAGCGGGCAGGTAAGCTTATAAAACGTGGTCCAATTGGAACTTTTTAGATAAGCAAACGTTTCGAATTCTATATCAACTTGCCTTGAGCTTGCTGATAGATTCGCCCGGCAATTTTCAATGGGAGACGTGCAAATTTATCTGGTTTAAATAGTTTATATAATTTTGGATTATGCAGCCAAATCTCAAATCAACACATGAAAGCGGGACTGGTCGAATGCGATCGTACGTCCGCTTGACCACGAGTTTCATCGTTTATGTCACGAAAGTATCTGAGGTCAGCCAAATCATCACCGATCCTGTGCCTTACGAGAAGTGAACAAAAGAATGTACACCGGGCAATATACTGGAGCAGTGTTTTCCGATTAATTTTTTATGATTAACTCATCAATATATTTCACTTTGTCATTTATGGTTCTAAAGCGTTGAAGGGTAAACGGAGCTGTTTGACAGTTTTTTGAGAGAATCATTGTTGCTTGAGACTTCAGCTTTTGCTCTTCCATCAGACAGTAGTTCACTTTAACAACGGTCTCTTTAAAAGAGACCAGCAGTTTCGGTGAGGTTTGGCGGAGTTGTTACTTTTGTGAGAATATTGTCAGCTTCTAACGATGGCATCGCTCACACCTGTGAAACAGGGATTTTCTGATCAAAATTCCCATATCAGAAAATTGGTGATTGGTGTTTTGATATAATTAAGTATCGATTGCTTATGTGGCAACTCCTTGGCAGTTATGGATTCAATAAAAAAACCATCCACGTCAAACTGTATACATTCTGATACATTTAGCCACTTTAATCGGTAAGGGAGTCGGGGGGCACTTCACGGTAAACATAACTTGAAATAGCATTCTGTAGCGCTTATGTTATTCCCAGGCGAGCCACAGTGGATAGAACAGTAGTTATTTCATATCATTTTTAGTGTGACCTAATCAGCGCTGTTTGCACGTGTGGCGCACGTTATCGCGTAGAAGATACGGAGGAACAACCTGCTGCGGAAGGTTTATGAGGGGGGTAGATTTTGCGCTGAGCACTTACCAGTTGAAGAGGAAATTTTTTTGGCTACTTGACCTTAAAAATGATGTTTGCTGCAAACAGTACTACCAAACAGATGCTCTTGGTTTAATTCGATATACGTATACGACGAAGACAAACCTGACCATTCGTTAGGAGGGACCTTGCAACCTTTCATCGGATAGTGTAGGCCGATATCACGAGAAAGTTCGGGCGCCAGTTGAAGAAACTGAAGAAAACTGACTAACCCAGAAAACCTACTTTTAAGGCGCAACACCTTCTGGTCTCGCGAACCACTTTACACAGGTTCTATTTCTCTAAGAGCTCCTCAGTTGGTGTAGCCTCCAAGATGAAATCTGGCGTGTGTTCCACCTGAGCCCAATGAATTAAGCACGTCTAGAAAATCCATTGATGTATATTTGAAGAGCTTACCGCAACCGTGTGAGTCTTCTACTCTTCGAGAATTTATGTTGAAATATCTCGAATATCCTTACCACAGGAACCTGAGACAGCTTTTGCAGCACACAATAAAAAAGCATTAAAAAGCAAAAGGTTCATTTAAGTCACGCGCAAATATTGGCAAAATTCTTAGGAGAGTGATGTATTTAGTCAGTGATAAAGTCATTTGTTTTTTAAGTGGCCACTATTAAGCGTCTAAGATAAACTGGAAGATATTGACCAGGCTAAAAGCCTATATAAAGACTGGAAAACTTAAGACAGCCAAGTAAGAAATGAGATAGTTTTGCTTAAAACACTGTGATGATTAAATCTGAAGCGTACAATTAAACGAACTGCTTGAACAAGCTAAATCGCGTTTTTTCCTCACTTTCTGACAGAGTTGTTAAGATGACAGAAATCTGCTTGTGTGACTTAGTTGGCGCACTTTTACGATGATTGTGATCGGTTTTACCAGGAATATTATCTCACTATTCGTACCCGGAACTTATTCAGGCCATCAACGTGCGGCCTTTGGATTTCCACTTATTATCTGTTACCTTTCTAGTGCCAACTGGCATGAGCCATTAACTATCACACACGTTCATAGATACAAGAAATATTAAGTATCCAATGTAAAGGGCAGCGAATATTTATGTAAAATCAAAAATACATAGCCAATACATAGAAAAGGAGAATCAAATTCTCACACAAAACGGAGCTACCGGTCTCAAGTGGTGTGTGTAACCTTTGTGTAACTTTCTTAGGGAATCAGATTACATAGACTGATGTGGCTGGAGAGAGTAAACACAAAGGCATGTATATTGACAGTAGACAGCCTAAACAGGATGAAACCAAGTTTCGGAAGTCCCTATCATTTTTCCAGACATTCAACAATAACGCTCTCATATTTAGTCGGACTACACGCAGCTGTCAAACGCATTGTAACATAATTGCACTGTATAGATGTGTTTAGAGAGCTTGTCTGAGAGTAAATGCGATTCGAGTGAATCCAAAGCAGTATTCTGGTCGTTGAAGCGGAGTTTGATGCTGTCAGACGATTACTATTCCAGACTGAACGGAGCCGGCGAAATCTGAACGTAATGTTCTGCATCACAAGTTTTACTGAGAAACCGTCGTACCTGATAAAGGAAAGTGACTGCGTCGAATCTCTTAGCTTAGCAACCACGAGGTCCTCCATGAACACTTTGGGGAGCCACCATCGATTACCTGACCAATCGCGAGTGGTCAGGGTATTAAATTCCGTCACGCATGCTGAATTAAGTAAAAGCACTGAGTTTACTTGAGTTTTGTACATAAAATGACTTGGCCAACGCTTCCTATTAAAGTTGACTGAGCGAAGCGTGAACCTGAAACGTCGGCCACTAAGGTATAGCAAATTTACCAGTCAGTACTGTTTTTTAAATGTGCTCTATTTCTTTACTGTCGTTTTCAGAGCTTCATTCCCGTGAGCAATATTCCATCCAGTCACACCTCCAGATGGGTGTTGGTTTGTATACCACAACTTCGTGTCTTTGTGAGATGGAAAAATCTTTTGCTTTTGTCGCTCTACCTTATAGATATTTCATTGCCAGTTTAATGAATACGTCGCACGCCTCTCCATGTGTAAGACAGTACATACTCTTGCTGCTGTGTGAATGCGGAAGTCCTCGATTCAGCTGACCATGACTCAGGTGGTCAGGATATTTCATTGTCACCACAATCTATGCATAGGCTCGTAAAATAGCAGCATATGAATCAATCTACTGTATTTTTCGCTGCAAGACAGATAATATGCTTCTTGTTTAACATTAGCGGTGATTTTCTTGGCACAGTTTGCCATCAGGCAAAACCGTGACAGTCAAACTACCACGAGAATGTTAATTATTGTATGGAATAGTTTGTAAGCAGGGTTATTGATCATACTAGCGATACCGCTGTGTGTATCATCCGGTTGATCATATCATTGAGATTTAAGGCAGCAGCAACTTACATGCTATATTAATTCCAGCAGGGTTATGTTTTTGTGATCTTTGTTGAAACTATACTGTTCATTCAGTGCACAGATCGCCTTCTCAATATTGTACTATTATTTCGACAGCTTTTTCCAAAAAATGACCTGTTAGTTTGAATCAAGCACAATTTTATAAGGAGCAACTTTGGGTGTAGCTGAACCCCAAGTTCCACAGTAGCTAGGGCAAATAAATTATAACAAACTTTTTTAAGTAGTCAACTCACACATCTGGTGTATAATGAAAGGAATAAATACGCAGCTGTTTTTGTCTTTAGGTATGTCCTCAAACTCGGTGGGTCGAGAAGCTAGTCTCTAGGGAAACGAAGTTCGTGGCAAGTGTTCATCTTGCTGAATTATGTGAGTAATGCATTCAACACCAAACTTATGTCTTCTCACATTATTCGGATTAAGATATTTTGTTGTGTTCCAGGAACCATGTCGTTACCCATTGAAATAAATCAGGAAGACAAGCCGGTTCTCCGTAAATCAAAATACTACTAATGTTTGTGTTTTGCAGCACGTGTTTTGAGGAACAGTTTTCACATAAAAGGATGATGTTTGCGTCATCAAGCACATAGATGTTTACGTTGATAGAAATAACCGATTCCTCAAACAGAAGCTCCTTTAATCCAATACACTTTCTGAATTTTGTATGAGCACAAAGATACATTATAACGATTTAGACTGAATTTTTGCGTATTTGGATTGAAGAGAACTTGAATTACTGAATATTTCACGCATCTTATCATCTGTTTCTACACTTTCAGAATCAGCGCTAAATTAAGATAAAGAGTTAGTTTGATTACATTCAGGAGAGCCAAGTCATGGTTTATCTATTCAAGAAATAGTACAGTCCACGAAGCACTGTCTGAATGACGAATCCCTTACCAGTGTGAGAGCAGAATGTCCAATGTGGCAAACTTTGGAGGAAATAATTGTGCCACACCAGATCAAAACCGTAATATTCTCAACTCAAGCACCCAGTCACAAGGTACCTGTTCGCTTACCGTGGGTAACAAGAAATCTACTTCGGAACCGCCTTCAAAGGAGTATTTAACGGCCACGCTATTTTAGAAATAATCATGAGGCAAGGGTATTATTATTATTTTTATTATGAGATACTTTATTAGTAATATTATGAGATAGTATGGTAATGTCACATACCTGATCAACACCGTAGGGAAAACTGCCGTACAATTCCCTTATATGTGGATATCAGGCGCTTCGCTTTTGAACGTAGTTGGGGTTTTGCCACTCGTGAACTTTGTATGCATCGTATGGAAATAGTGAACACTTCCCACTCAAGTTATCCGTTTTTTTCATCGATTTGCACTAGAAAAGTCTTTAGAGAACTTGAAACAATGTGTTCATCCGGTGGAATCACACAAATGACTTGGTAGCGTAACACCACTGGATCTGTTTATTGTAATTTATGGTAGTCTGACGTTTCACTGTCGAGCCAGGTGGCTAAATTTTACGATGTGGCTAACTCACGGATAAAAGCAAAACTCCATATTTGAAATCATATTAAGAGCACTAGTAACTAGGTGGAAATAGGACCCTGTATGAACGATGCTTTTTTCTAGCCTTGCATCAAATCGAATTAGAGGGAATGCTTGCGTCCAATGATGCACACCGTCCCCTTCGATACATCTGTTCGGGTCTCAAGTTTTTCAAGCTTCTAGCACAAATAGTCCACGAATGTGCAATCTTTGGGAAAGCACAAAGTTTTCGGACTTTTCTGTACGTCTTATGCGCGGTGAGTGCATTTTATACTCAAAGTATGCGGCTAGCAAAACAACTTTTACTCACACCATCTGCCATTTTTTAGTTTTTCTTGCACATATTAAGATGGAATAATTCCTTCTCGATCTCAAGATGGCTTGGAGGCAGTATTCGATGGGCCTTCGGGTAGTGGAAATAAAAAAACAGTAGACCTAAATATATTGTTGGAATTATATTTTGGTAGCAGTTATTGTGGGAAATAACAACCAGAACCACTTCGTCCGACACAGTTCAGGCACCGTTCTTCTGCTGTCTATAAAATAACCACTAAATTATTCTACGAAACGACCCGGCATATCCAAGGATTTCTTATCGGTCTTCTCAGGTCCTAGTGCCTTGAATTTTACCAAAAGTTATATCTACTTTGCAACGGTGTGCTTCTTGCGACCGACAAGGATACACGACCCGACATTTTGTGGTCTAAACCAGCCGATTGATCCTCACGCTCTTACTTACAACAATGACCTCGTTTGTGTTCAAAATCGGCACTGTCGGTGTATAAGTGCCTTCATATTAAACTTAGTCAAGCAAAGTAGCCCTCACTGCGTGGTCAGTGCGGTATTTAGTTCCGTGTAGAACTGGGCAGTAGCATAGGACAAAAGACTTACCAAGTGTAGTATGATGCTTACTTTGCTGCAGTTCTGCATCTTGCTTCTAATTTTACAGCTATTGGCTTTTCATGATACCTTGCCTTGTTTTCAGTGTCCATCAGTTTACCCATTTTCTCGATAGCTGTCTTTGACAGCGCCATGTGCGCCACGTTCCACCGGTGCAAGGGACGCTTGTGGTTGTTCCGATGAAAGGTTGTAAGCCCACATGTTTCTCAGTGGAAATTTGCAAGTTCTCTGTCGTCCGGTGGCCCATACAGTTCTCCGTAAACTTGAGATCAGTGATGCATCAACGATGTACACTTTCAGACGGGCTAGAAAGGAATAAGCCTAGTTACTGGTTGGTGGGTGAGGAAGTTTCCCTCCTGTATCAAAATGTGCTCAGTTTGATCCGGCGTCAGTTGTTTGATGTTGTTCGGTAGCCAGTATCCTGCTGTCATTTCCAGCACGATTCATCAACTTCCTCTTGCGGTCAAGGTCCGACCAGATATTTTGCGGTGCTGACGCGCACAATGTGAACCAAAGTTCAATTACAATGAGACCGGAAGTGCAGTCACTAGTCAACTATAACTGGGGCTTATTGTTGGTTGAACACGCTCAGTGATTTATTTTTGATGATTCACGCCCTCATCTTGGACGAACACAGTGCAGAATGTGTCGACCACATGAGTGATTTGTGATTGGTCAAAGACAAAACCATATGAACAATGCCACGTAGACACTGAAAAACTTGCAATTATAGCTGACCCACAAAGGTCATTATCAGTAGGGATTCGTGCGCAATTCAAGGTTTGAATGGGTCTGTCTAGGTCTACCGTTCACGGTCAGGACTAGGAAACAAAATAAGCGCCCGCGGCTGAGATTTGCGATTTGTCGCGAAGTTTACAGCAATATCAGCCAGATAACCGATTTTGGTAATTAAAGAGGATAAACATTACATGGTATAGACGCGTCATACTTTGATAGAAATGCAATGTGAGCTATTGATTGGTGTTGCACTTTGAGGTAAAATTGGAACAAATCTGGCTCAATCTCTAAAACACAAGAAAGTTTAATTGGTGGAACCATCGGGATAGCAATATTACTCACCTGTATGGGAAAGGCTCAGACTTTATAACTCCATATCAACGTCACTGCGTTGGGAGACTTTCGATAATAAGTGTTCACATTGGACAACGCTAATCCATATGGAACGTGGTCCATTTTTCCGCTTAACATCTAACCTACCCAAATGGCATCTAAATGCTTTGTTTGCTGAGGATGAACGAGTACACTACCGAATGTTAAGCTCTGAAGCAACTCGTTAGTTGATAGTTTGCCAAACTTACAGACCCAAGGTGCAAAAGCGTGCCTAAATGTCATAAATTTTAAAAGGCCTTTTGTTGTCGGTACAAAACTGTACCAATCTTCTAATTAACAAAGATTCGTTTTTCAGACAAGTACCATTGTTTTTTAAAAGCTTCACAGTTATTGACGGCACGCTAGCCTGCAGAAGCCTGCAGGATACAGCGTCAGGTTTCTGATTGCCACCTCCGCTGCACCGTGTTACCTTGCGGCAGACACCTTGGCATCAGACACCCAGGACACGCCTTGGACTTATTACCAATCAACTTTGATTATCTCCTTTCAGCCGATGTTGCCACATAACCGAGACGCAGGAACCGATTAGACCCAAAATCCGGTTGGCCCAAACAGAGTGCGCGTGTGCTTTCAGCTATGACTGTCACAATGGGTTCGGGTGTTTACTTTACTATCTCGCATAGACATACTGGATGATTTTGGAGATCACATCGTCTGCGTAGCATTCCTACCGACTAGAAGTCCGCTTATAAAGCCAACAGTTTAACCAGAAAAATTGATAACCGCATAAGTATTATCCTTACATTTGAAAATGCGAAGCTGGCCTATCCGAGACAATTGAGACGGCTGTTTTTTATCGACCTACGCAAGTAGACTCAAGGGGATACGTCTAAGTCTATAAAGCCCCACCGGGCCATTAAGACTTCAGGAACGTTGCTGCACTGGTTACCAGAAAAGCGAAATTACTGAGATTCATGTGGTAAGTGACGGAAATGCGTCCCAACACCGACATAAAATGATGTTTATCGGTACACAAATAAGCAGATATAACAGATGTTCTCTGGAGGAATTAATGAAACCAGATAACAAATAAGCCCTTCAGATACTAAAAAATTCCGAACCAAGCCGTGTTAAGATGAAAAGAAGGCTCTTTCACAGTCGAGATCTCAGGACGTTTGCACTATTTTGTGGCGCATATAGAACTGTGCATCAAGTTTACTTTTATTGGCCTGTAAACATCTTCTCTACCCTCGTATTTGGGAGAAGGCTATTCGCCCTTATTAATGGGAGAGGTGTTTTATTAGGTTTGGGGTGGGACTTGCGACTGGACTGATTGCATCATCGGACATAGCTGATGGTAGGCGTCTTCACTCAAAGCGGACGGTGCTGTCTTAAGCATGGTGGAGTGTAATCAAAAACACATGATCTTAATATATTAGATAATTGGTTACATTAGGCCACAGGTCATGTCCCGTCATCTACGTAACCTTTGGTAACTCTACACCGTCTGCATGTATATGGAAGGCAGCATTTATAGTAGGATGTAACTAAGGATATGACGGAGCTTATCAGAGCGGATACAAACGGAGGAGCAAACTAGCAAGCCGAAGGTCCGATGACTGTGATAAAAACGAGGCTGAAAGAATTGCAGTAAAACCAACGATGGCGAGATCGGTGAGGGTCGGTGTTAGTGCATTGGGTAGATCGGTTCCACAATGCTGTGATCAAGCCAAGTTAAACGACATGTTTTAAAGATCGAAAAAGCCAACTCCGACCTATGGACACCCATGACGATGATTGTGCTACATTGGCTTCCTAGGTAAAAAGTAAAATCGTGAAAATATACATTACACTCCAAGTATAAGTTTGCTATTGTTTAAAGCTGGTGCTCGTTTGACTAGGTGCAGATTCAAGGACACTATGATTTACTGGATGAGTGCGTAAAGATCAAGTCAGTGTAAAATACAGTGAACGGTAAATGTGCTCATTTAATAAAGTATTAGCGTGATGCACTTCTGTGGTTCAGATTAGGTTTACTTTTTCTGAAAGTAATTCCTATTTTTTGCCTCCAGTGCACCACGAATTGTGTTTCCTCCACACATTCTGGAACGTGGCAATCAGCTAAGCTGTTTGTTTCTTACGCATGAAAGCTTTCTGCTCAAAAACCACTAGAGTTCGAATTCGTTAGAATAATCCAACCGATTGAGGACAAAACGACGTGTCTTTCCCACCTTTTCTAAGCGGTTGCCACTGTCCCAGAGGTTTATTACCACCATCCAACTGGCAACGTTCTGGCTGCAAGAATGTGTCAGTCTTTTGTCCCAATCCGATTTGACCAATAGTAACATCTGTGTGTCTTGCATCAAGTTTCTCAATAAAAAAGAATAGTCCATATATATGTGTTTTCCCCATTCTAACAAAGCTTGCGTATTAACCTGCATTATTGTGAAACGACCTTCGGAATGTACTATAGTTAACCACTCGATTACATTTTGAGAATTCTTATCCAAAATGCGCTTCTGTAAGATGATAAAAACATCTCTTAGCTTTTGTTAATGATAACGACTCAAAGGATCCAAAACTTCCTGTCACATTTTGAAGGCCTCTGTAGATCTGTGTATATGTGTTCCAACAATATTGAGAAAAATCTCAAACCCTCGGAGAGAAACTCGTGGATACAAAACCAGATCGGAATATTTAGATCGTGACCCCGCTGCCCGACTAGCCGGATGGGAACAGGTCAGTACGCTGGATGATGAAGAAGTTTCACTAAGGCGTGCTCAGTCGGTGTTTACGGGCGCTAATGCAAGCAGCAATACGTCACACTCTCTACCCAAATCAATACCACAAGCAATCTCAGTGGTACCCCCCACCCGAGTACAGACAACTAAAAGGTCCCCGCATGAGACGGAAAAACTCTCATCAAATCAGAGTGCAAGAAGTTGTTGCAGCGCGAAACGTGGTTCTGAAGCATCTGAATGGGTTCCTTTGAAAAAGATTGCCGATGTTACAGCCCCAATATCCGCAATAGCTCGCGTCCCGAACGGAAGCAGCTACCTGCTAAATGCAACACCAGAAAAAGATGAGTTTTCCGCCGTAGAATGTGCAAGCGTTTTACGAATTCCTATTGTTGGGAGCAGACATTCTGGGAAAACGTCACTTGTTAGGCAGTTTGTTCACTGCGTTGACGTTGTCAATCCAACCCCTACTCTAACTAGACCGGAATATTATGATCGGGTGATCACATTTAATGACAGATTGTTTAATTTGAGGATTATCGACTGTCCCCCGATTATGGGTAGATATCCGACAACCTCAGCCGAGGAATGGTTGCACTACCGGGGTTGGGGACTTCGATCAGCCTCTGCATTTGTGCTAGTCTTTGATATCACCTCAGACCAATCTTTTCAATATACACGACACCTACGTGATCAGATTGTTTCCGAACATGCGGACATTCCTGTGCTTCTGGTTGCCAACAAGATTGATAAGTTTCATATCACGGAACCGAACTCTTGTGCAACTCAGTGTTCACCGCAAACAACCGCATCCACAGCGTTGACGACTCTGGCAGGAACAGATAGTCTGTCACGCCACACTATTAGCAATCTTCGTCGTGAAGTCGCAGCTCTTGTAAAGAAACAGTGGAAAGGTACGGTACTGGTCGAATGCTCAGCCAAATATAACTGGCACGTAGTGACTGTGTTCAAGGAGTTGATGAAATTGTTGGAGACGAAAGAACAATCACACAAACCCACAGCGGCCAGAGCTGTTCAAAATGTACTTCGGCGCAACCAGTGCTCAGTCATGTGACGCCTTATCTCCCTGTGGGAGCAAGATTATTAACCAGTTTTCTAGCAGGTTAGCTATGCTCCGTCCAGCTCATATGTACCCTATTTTCCGATGTGGTTAGCGATAAGTGTACCAGTCAACCGTGCGCACATTCATTGTCGTCATAGATAGTTAATATTTTGTGTATGCTACTGATCAATCAATACTATATAGTGCTAATAGTATTGTGTTCTCAACAGCTGATGGTCTCAAACCGATTTAAATTTATACGTTAAGGCATCACAGTGCAAGTCTACGCAACTGTTGAATCGTTTACCTCATTCTTAGCTAACTGTGAGGTCTACGAAGGCGGACGTAAAAACAAAGTGGAAACGGCGGGAAAATTGGCAAAAACAGGAGTTCGTTTGGCATCGGACTAATACTTTGCAGTAAATAGAGTAAGCGCAAAGTAATTAGCTCCTACGAGTTGCTCTCTGCTTGTCTGATTTTGAGTTAAGGAATCCATAATGCTGGAGATGAACGGCGTTGATGATGTGCTCTCCCTGGTTCTTGCGTCGCCGTGATAATCGCTGACTTAAACCGACATGCAATAAGTACCCTCGTAAATATTACATTTGTCTCCGTCTATTTCTATCTTATTTCTACCTTATTTTCCTATGCTTGATGAAAACAACGACCCCTGTTGACTTATGCCGATAAATCCGACACACAATGGAACCCAGTAGAGATGCTGTAAACGATAACAATAACTGCTGGTGGGACAAAGTAAATCTCTAGGTCTACTGCATGTTTGCGTACGCTTTAAAAAGTTTGGTGCCACTTTTGGTAGATGAATTATTCTTATGTTAGTATAGTCTCATAATCACAACCCCCTACCGTTGATTAGTAAAGCGAATGCCGATACCGGCATGTCCAAGTGTTGGAGTAAACCTCTGTTTAAGTATCAAACAAGACATTGTTGTTGTTTTTGCTTTAATAACCCGAGGCATTCAGGCTGCTTCTTCTTTTGGGATACAGAACGATGTGTTGACACACAGCTTGAAGTGAGGGACGGATGTCTTTTCATTCGCCAATGGACAGGACGCTTTATTAACATCGAAGCTGCCGAAGTTATCTGACAGATTACCATGGGACGACAGTTTAGTAATGATGTCTTTATTTTTCAAAAAAGTACTGAGCCCAGTTAACGTTGCTGCGAGTGTTTAAGTTAAATGCGGAGTAAACGGTACGTTCACTAAAACCACCTGAAGTCAATGAGCAAAAGAATTTTGACACGTAAAAAATGTGACGCCTTAGTCTTCAGGCCAGCAGATATTTATTTAGATGTTTCCCCACCCCAATAGAGACTCCGGAATTTCATTTCAGGATGGGAGACGCCAAACCGTGGTTTGTCGTGTATGAATAAGTTCGCCTTCATTTCAAAAATCTATTGTCTGCAATATATTAGAAGTATGGTAATCTACTGACTTGCTGGTGTTTCCGTGATGACTCGCCGTCGAATTGGGCTAACAATCTTAAGAAGAAATTTACCGATGGAGCGGAGAAATAAAACGTCATGCTTTAGTTCACTAACGTCTGTGGTGTTGACCGGCGCCTCAAATAATCTATTTTTTATCACCTTGCACTCGCCTCTACTGGTCTTGTTGTTTTAGTTGTTGGAATTGATGGCAAACCTGGGACTTGAATGCAGCCGCGACTGATGTATCCCGTGTCCCGGATGTCAGGACCTTTCACACTCATCAAGTGGTGAAACGCAACTAACTTATATTTTCCGCGGGCATTATAATAGTTTTGTACGCCCCGTTTTTCGTGTACTACATCTGACTGTTACGCGCGTTAAATATGCATGAAGTTCAAACAAGCTGTAAAGCACATTCATTCATTCCAATATACCCACTAGCGAAAACATTTATGGAAGTTACTCATTTCCTCTTGATCTACCATTGTTTCATCATTCTGGGCGCAAAACATAAGCAAGTAAAAACGCGGGGAGATGTGTGAAACGAACAACTGCCCAAGAAGGAAAATATCACGTATGTTTCCACCTCCGTTTTCATCCCGTTTATGTTGCCTGTTCTATCAGTCGTGTCAGTGGCGTTGTCGTTAAGTTCTGTAAAAACACGTTCCCACTAATATGTTCACGATTAATCAGTTATTCGTTGAGGCAGTTACGGTAAATCACAATCCCCATTTGCTCTTTGTTTCCAGATCGCTCAAAATAACGCTATGGGATTGCAAATGATTAAGAAAATTTGACATTAATACTTGCACAGACGTTTAACAGCAGAAGATGTGGTATCTGCCTCTAACAACTTACCGTATCGTAAATTTCTCTGCACATAGTAATTACCGTCAGTTCTGGGCTGAATTTTTGCAGCAGTTTTTTTTGTTTCCACAAAATTTCCATCGGTTTTTGCCTCATCCCATCCATCCGTCTTCTGGCTCGTCAAGTTAGTTTATAGATGAAAGAAGCGGAGGTGACCTATGAAGTGCAGTCATTGTAACAAATGTGTCTGCACAAAACACGTGTTTTGATTGTTTACAGAAGAAAGAAAGCTTGTTAGATTCTAAAAGTGGAATGCGTTGTGCTGTTTAAACCAGTTCACCGCTTTTTCTCTGACTAGCTAGGTGAAAACCGGCACAGGTGTTCAGTTAACTTGCATCTCCTCCAGAGCGGCTTAACTTATTCATCCTTATAAAATTTAACTATTTTGTGGACTGAATCTGTGAAACAATAATTTATTCTAGTATTTGAGGCAATTCACGGCCACAAATATTGAGTGGCTTCCCTTTTATTTGGTGTCGTTGGACTAGGATCAGCAATGCCTTGAGCATGAAATATCTTTTTGTAGACTGCATGGCGCGGGACAGATCGAAAGCCTGCGTACCAAATTACTGAGCTGCTTAACAGTGGTCACTTTTTCAAGCCTCATTCATCATTGTTCAAAATCGCTTAGGCTTTGAGTGTAACGAATTCGCCCTTAGATACACGCGGTTGTCCGTAAATCCTTGTCCTTTAGGGTAGGCGCATACAGACGTTACTAAAAATTACGCCAGTGTTCACTGGCCCCCCAAATTTAACTCACCATCATGGCTTTGTTTCAGTTTAACCTAGAGCATCTCACCACTTGTGTCCGACCCACCACAGTTGAGGTTTGCATTTAAAACGTGGTTTAGCATTGGCAAGAAAACGCTGCTGATTTTACGCAACAACACTCGAAATGTGGAGATGAAAAGCTGGGATGTGCAATGTGCCTACGGATCTCCAACATGTCTTAGTGCTGATCTATGTTAAAGACGCACAGGCTCTTCACTGTTGGCCAGCAAATTACCTTGTGTGACTGACATCATATTAATGAACATGGAATTTGTTTACACAAGTATCACCTGATTGTAGTGTAAAGTGAGTAATGTTGATGAAACACAGGTTTGCGAGACTGTCTTTTGCATGGACCCACTCAAGTTCAGATGTCGAAAACGTATTTGTGGCTCATACAGTCGAATTTCGGTCACCACCGCGATCGTTGCTATTCCAAATCCTACCAACTGTGATCAGTTCAAAGGTGACAAGTCTTGACACCGAAGGCGTGGTCTTTGTAGAAGATATGCCACAATTACACCTGAGTTCTTTTTATTTTCAACACCACCTGGAAAATGGAACTGTCCCCTCATATTCTGTAAGACAAATGTCCCCTTTGATTACTAAAGTTTGAAGCTCGGTATGAGCATAGGAAATAGTACACGCAGAATATGTTGGTACAGCTTGGCAGTATGTCTCAAACGGAAGTTGATAGTAGGACTGGAACCGAAACTGAAGCAGAGATCAGCAATCGTGTTTGTAGCATCTGGAGGATATTTATATCTTCTGGTAATGACTTTCTCAATCAGTAAAAGTATGTATGTGAGCCTCATATAGGCGCACTTTTTTTCCGACGGAAACCAATTATTTGTGCACAGATTTGAATTAGAACCGTTCAGGTTATTTATTGTGCAAAAAAACGCGTCCTGAGCTAAGCCGACATGTGACGGCTTGTGGTTGCTAATAAGAATGGAATAACCAATAAAGTGTGAGAAAGTCCAGTCCCACCAAAGTTCACGTGATTCCTCTCCATTACACATATATCTCACATAAAGGCGGACGAAAATTTTAAACGAAACACAAGAGGGATATTCACTTGTGGCGACCCGGAATAACTAGACCCCAGGTTCGACCCAAATAAACCTTGCCCATCGGTTTTAACTCTTGTTGGACTAACTCAATAAACAAAATCCCTTAGCCGACACCTAACACTAGTTAAGTGTAACAATGGGAATAGACCTTGCTGACTGGCTATTATTGTGCCCCGTAACCTACTTACTCAACCTGAGGAAGTTTTTGTGCCGAAGCCGAGAGGCTAGCTGGCAGCAAATATCCTGATTTTTTTCAAATTTTCCAGAAATGATGACTTATGAATCGGTTTCAACCTTCTTCCAGCAGGCACAATAACTACCCCAAGAACCTCAGTGTCAGAGGAGTATATATTCATTGCTCTCTAAGCGAAGGGTCCATTAGCAGTCTATCCGTCACAACTGATGTCCAAATGGATGTTCTAACTTGTTCAATCATATATTCTGTAGATTTCCCGCTGTAAGATTCTTTCAGTATTCTTCCTTGTCACAAATGACAGAAACCATTCATATCATCAACAAAGAGTGCAACCTCAATGTCATGCATTCGGTGCCACCAATCATAGCTTGTATTATGTAGATTATTACCGATCCAGAGGCGATTGGAATCCGACTGTATGAGCCACATATCTGTGTCCAGAAGAAAGATGTGCGACTTCTGACGTAAAAGTTGGTCTCACAAAAGTGTATCTTATTAGTCTCACTCAGTTGATCCGTTTAAAATCCCTGCTTACTGTACGTGGAGTTCCTGGGTAGTTAGTTAGTCTGTTGATTCTTATCATGTTACGCGCAAAAACTGAATAGCAAGCATTCATCCTAACATGATTGACAAAGCACTGACTCTGCCAAAACACCATCTGATTAAGGCCCATCGAATATTTTTTGGGAACTCCTAAGTCCAACTACGTAGCTGTTGGTAAAATTACCCAATTAGTTCATGATGTTTTCCACGTAAGAAGCAAAGTAAATGCAAACCGTTTCAATGCACAATAAGTTTGATCATCTTAGATAACTTTGCATTCTCAAAAGTGACAGTCTTTTAGGACTTGTCTTCACTAAATCTACACTCGATGTCAGTTACGTATTTTAGCCCACCACTTCCGCAAAACGCTTGTGGGTCCAAAGAACAACTATCTCCCCAAGAGTCACACATGATGCACTTGGGTAACTGGTGTTGTATCACCTAACTGGAACGTGATCCTGTTGTCAAGTGAACAGATTCCTTTTCTACGAACAGTTTTTAGCATTCTTGTTCTTAGGGTATCAGCGAGAGGATCACATACGATGGAAAATAACCATTTTGAAAAATATTCCTAATCATCAAACCCGCATTACTCTCGAGTGGATTGCCTCCTTTTGTGCTGTCCTACCTACCCTGGTTCGTGCATACCGGAAGCAAAGTGAGTATAGGACATTAGGTTTCCTCTTCTTGGACCACACTAGTGGCCACCTAGGAGTGTGAAAGCGGACTATATACCTCGCCAGGTGAGCAGTTAGATAATGACGTCTAATGGATGATATTTCTTGAAAGGAGACTAAGTGAAGTCGCCAGGCAATGCAAGAAGAACCCTACAGCGCACAAGCGACGCATACACAACCACGGAGGTTTGATGGTTTGTCTCGAATGCAATTAGCACACTTCATTTTAAATGAATAACAAGACTATCCAGGCGTTTCATTTTACCTAAAAAAACAGCCAAATGGAGAAATCTGGTTAATCGGATACTGGTTCACGCATAACACCGTTTACTGCGACACCTGCTACTGATAGTTTTACAACTGTTCTCTTCCCACAAAATTGCCAAAGACTTATTGTTGAATAGGGCCTATTGTGAAAGAGGAGATTAGTTCTTTTTAAACATCTTACGGCTGCATACTCGTTCTTTTTGTTGGTCTTTCTATCATAAGGATGCTCCAGAATTCAACAAAATGTGTGCGCCAGTCTCCTATAACTTGAACGTTCAGTTGGATACGTCTGATGTTATCTGTCACCTGTCTTGTCTGCTGTCTATTTTAGTTGGCAGTTTGGCAGGCAGAAATTCTAACGTCGCGTTGTTTTATCCAATTTAAAAAGCTAAACGCAGAGCACGTTTGCCTTCATACATTAGCTGAATTAATTCTTACCTTTGTGTATTTTCACTACGATTTTTATCCCATGAAATAGACAGCTGTATTCAGATGAAGGGTATTTGACAAAAGGAAAAACAAACTGTACCGGCCACACCTATTTAGAATATGCGCCTAGAACGTTGTCTACCAAAATTATTTTTGAGTAAATTTTTTAGTTTCACTTGGAACATCTCACGCAGAGCAACGCATTATAGGAAGCGGTGCCAGAGCATTTGGATCAAGAGGCCCTAAAAGATAGTAATCATCTGAATGTAATTTAGTCATTCCTTGTCTGCAGTTGAGATGACTGGAATGGCCGTTTTTATTTGTTACCGAATCAGACCTAAAGCACTTGATGCGTGTAAATACAGACTTGAGTGCCCGACTGAAATATCTAGTTTTTTTTACCAAAGAATAGATGAATCATATTTATTGGGGAGGTGTACCACATAATGTCCACAAAAAAACAGTAAATACAGAAGCTGCCGCATTACTTTAAATGCCATCTCCATCAATTGAATTGCCTTGCCAATTTATTAATGAAGCTATGTGGAGCGCAGGTTATTTCTCATTTGCATTCTTGATAAATCCAGTCCATGGGGAATTTTTTTCTGATTAGGACTCCTTCGGTAGGGGCGGAACTATGAACACTTAACCATTAAGTGACAGTCTCTATCCCCTGGGCATTTACAGTCTTGCACTATCAAAAATGGGAAGATACCCAGCTAGCGTTTGGCTTTGACAGTAAGGTTTTTCTCAAGAGGTTTAAGCTAATTTTTTGCTAGCTGCCAAATGTCAGCACCCAATTCTTCAAAATCAGAATGCAACATGAAACAACCCTCAGAGTTCAAAAAGAACATCTCAATGAAGGACTTTGTAAAATCTGAATTATTTCAGCACCGGGCTTTACAATGGCGGCACAGCTGTCACAGATTCATTCGTAGATGACCTGTGAAGGCATTCTTCGAGTCGATATTTGCTGTGCGCTCATGTTGCTCAGTCTCCAAAATCGCAACCTGTGAATGCCCACTGTTTCAAGTTTGAGTTGCTTATCATATTTTCATTATCAACCTAGTAAATTGCGCTCGAACAGTTCGACATTTCCAAAAAGTATAAACATATTTCACCTGGAAAGTTTGTTTTCCACGTCGTTACTCAAAATAAGCCAAGTTCTTTTTGTACCAGCCATTTGAAGTGCTTATGTGATTTACTTGTGGTTGAAACAACTCAGAAGCAGGCAGTGTTAGAAAGGCATCTATATAAAAAACGGATGGGTGCTGATGTTCTGTACGTTCAAAATCTTTTCGATAGCGAAAACTGATTGCTTTTATATTTTGTCTTTCAGGATAATTTAATCATTACTCAATCTCTCCCACCCACGAAGGACGTGCATCGGTCCCCGAAATTATTTGCCAAGCTCAAGGTGAATAAATTTATTTTGCCTGTGTTCCCTCTCAGAGTTGTAGTTAGTTGTAACGCCTGCTCACATCCGGGGCTTCGTGTAAATTTAGTAGTGCGTGAATCAACCTGTCACTAATTAACAAAATGATTTAAACGGGTATCTAGGAGATAACGTCCCTAAAACACCCGGTCCAAACATGCAGTATGGGTGAAAAGCTGTGATAAAGTCAAGAAAACTTTAGAAGAGTTTATTGTCCAATGGCTTTCTGTTGTGTTGGTCGAAAACGATGGTTGCTCATTTGACGAACCGGGCGATTTCTTCACTGCCAAACGCATTTAAGTAACGGGAAACTTATCATTCGTGTGATTAAGTTGAAAATAAGTAACACATTTAAAATACTTTCCAGAAGCCCAACCCATAAGGATTCAATCTGATGTCAAGTAGGAAATCCTCATTGGTTTACATTTATGCTGAAGTCTGTTTGACAAAACTATTCGCTAAAATGCACATGGTCCGTTTATCAGTGGCGTGCATAGAAGGCCGACTTTCTTTTATGTAAATTTAACCATATATATGTTCTCAATAGAAAGTGTTTCCTGTCAGTGAAGCTTACATCTGTCGGAGGTCTGTAAAGCACTGTACAGATTTTTTTTCTCGCAGAGAGTCATCAGTAGTGCGCATTTTAAGAAACTCAAATTTTCGAATCCCTGACCTTCCGACCACTGGTTGAACACTCAACCGCTTGGTAACCAGTAGTTAATTAGAGGTATGATCAAGTTCAACATAGATGGTGCAGCGCCACGCATTGTTCAACCAGGGAAACCATAATATGTGGTCACATACTGAGTAGCTGCTACATTCTCAGAAGCAGGTTTCATTCATCTTTTGAAACTATTCTTCCTTTAAGCTCTTATCGATTGTTGGTGGGAGGTTTCATTTAATATTTGTCCTGGAAATGGCATTAGATCCAGTCTAATTCCAAGTTGATCAGTCGCTCGAAGCCGGATAGTTGTGTGTTCAAAGTAATAACCGGGATGTGCGGGATCAGAACTCTGAGTTTTGCGAGATGCGTACAGCTGGTGACACCGAATAAGGGTGAAGAAGCTACACAGTGCTCCTGGGCTCATCAGCATAGATAGGTTACCCTAACAGGTCTCTTCATATCAACAGCATATACGTTTGTTTGAAAGAGATAGCCAACTCAAGACAGACATTGCTCAAAATTTCGACTAAAACTTCTAAATTACAGGTTTTAAGGCTTACCAAATTACCTCCCGCATTTGCGACAATCCCTTACCCAAAACTTAGCTGCGGTGATCTTTTCCGTCATGTCACACAGTCTTACTTCTTTAGTCGAGCATACATTTTATCACCACTCTAACGTATACGGTATAGTTAGAAATGTATCCGTGCTCGTTGGACAAGGTGAAAGTCCAGCTTGTATTCCGAGGAACTGCTGAAGCTGCATCCGGATATCTGATCCCCTATATAGCGTAACCTAGCTGAAAGTGTTAGGCGTTTTACCAAACATTAAACATCATTAACCATGCCGTCTAATTGTGTGTTTGAAAGATAAATGGTCGTCAACATGGTTATTTTGGCAGTTATCTACAGCTGAGATATTCAGTGTTTTTATCGTTTACTCTAAGCAGCAATTCCAAAAAGTGTACGAGGAATCAGACAAAACATTGTTGAAGCCAGTGAATGCAGGCAGTTACCTTGCGACTTGCAATTTGCGGTGTTCAGCTGTGAGGATATCTCGTACGTTAAGGTACCGGTAGTTTACACTACTACCAAACACAAGTAGCCTAGGTTGGTACGATCATGTATGGACAGTTTAATAGCCTTTAATTAAACCTGCAGGCCACCCACCATGAGAGAGTCGGAGGGAACCCTCTGTGAAGTAACCAAGTGCAGTGAACAATCAATGGACGCTCAAAACTCCGGATTTCCGAGTTATATGCAATGTTTGACGGATGATGTTACAAGCAACATTAAATTTATCTGAACGAAAGTTAATCTGCAGGTGTGCACTTTAAAATGATGTTTATTTTCCTAAACAAAATCTTACATACCATGAAGAACTTGGATAAGACTTTCGAAATTTCATTGTTCGAGCTCAGAAAGTACGGATGAAATAATTGTCTACTGACTCATGACTTGAGCTGAGTAAAATTACCACCTAAATTTTCACAACTATCGTAAAAACCTTATAATGCGCGGTCTATATTTGAATAGATTAGATCAACCGCAACGTTATAAACCGCTCTCCGTTTAACTACAAACAGAGCACAAGAATTTTACAAAAATGAATGAGTCGAAACCTTGGCGAAATTTAAATTTTCCCACAAACATCCATGTTAGCGTGCCAAAAATGCTCAGAATGTTACCGGTGAATGGCGGACGAGCGTAAAGCCGCTGCAACTTTACGCGGAACACGCCTTACTGTGAAAGTAATAAAAAGGTTTGAAGCTAAAAATTTCAGGAAAACGATTGCAGAATCCAGCACTGAATTAAGTCTACAAAATGGAGTTACGGTGTGTTTACTTGGTACTTAAGTAGATTCTGCCCGTTGGTGCTTAAATTTGAAAGCTACTTCCAAAGTGCGAACGCAACCTTCGGCTGAAACATCTTTGTTTTAGCAAACTGCGCTTTTCTGTTTGATTTTTATGCTTGGTTACCTACTGGTGCTCACCATTTGCTGTCATCAGACATTAAAGAAGTTGTTCGGCAGGTTAAAAACATCGAAACCAAAGAGTTACTCATGCGGGACAAACAATTTTTAGTTAACCAAAGTAAAATCGAAATCTCTTTTATGCCTCTTCCGTCTTAAGTTAAAGAGGCACGTTTTGTGCGTATTTTCAAGTTGGTCAAAATATGAAAATATTTGTCTGCAGTCTGATCATAATCGTCCTCACAATCATCACCAGAGTTATCGCTCCTTCATTACCGATTGCAACATCACTAATAATAACCTCTTTACGATATCTTTTATTGAGATTATCGGTTAATCGCCTTGTGATAAAACACGATGGTTTATGAACAAATGGATAGGACAAGTAATTGAGACAAAAGCAGTGTGTTCCAAAGGCCATTGCTGAACGTTGTGGCGAATTTGTCGAATAATAAGCCGTAAAAAAGCAGAACAAAACCCGTGAGCCGCTAATTCTCAATTCCTTGTGCTAAAAATGTTTGCACTTGTGTAAAGCTTACAAGGTTTTGCATTAAGTAATTCTGTGAAAATCTTTTGCCTACTAATGGCTCTTATAAAAACACAAGTGCTAGCGAACCACAATCTTGGATGGTGAAATTTATAAAGAGGAATGAGCTAGAACGTTGATGTTAATCCAGGTAATGGAACCCATTTCTGTAAAAGTAAAGTAGTTTTTTCTAGTGCATCCGATTAACCAAAAACACGTCGAGATTATTCGTTCGGCTGCAAGCTAACCTGTATATCGTCATTGTAATCTATCCGAGTAAAGTCTAACGAATACAACCCCGGCACATGCTAAAAGCTGAACATGTTTTTTAGTGACGTATTTGAATAGCACTCTTGAATGCATTACGGTAAAATAGATATTCCACCAGCGTAAGGCAAACTACAATTGGACCACCACTTCTTGGCTTGTTAAACGTTCCATTACTTAACATCTTTCTCTTGGTTCGACTGATTTGCTTTTAGATCACAAGAGTAGTACTGTTTCTGCAATTCACTGGCTTGCATTCACAATAGCGGAACCATTATCTTAACACAGTCAGCAAAAGTTAAACACTTCTGCACCTGGGCAACCAAAGCCTGCTTTCTTTACGTTTTTCTGGATTTCACAACTAATGGAAGTGAAATTAGCCAATTCTGTGTCTGTATGCTCAAAAGTTCGATAATCTTGGACACATGTATTGTGTTGATGTGTTAGCAAGTTGCGACAAAAGCGCCTAATTCTCCGGGCATGTAAAGTTGTTCCAAACAACGGACGTAACCGCGTTAACAACTAATTTTATTGTGTAATATTAGTGTACCGTAGTGCCGAGTATTGCATAGGTTACTGGGTACTCGATAACCAATTAATCATTGTGTTGTTTTAATATTTTTCACCGCTTTATCAGCTTCAGTTCACATCGCAAGCTCCATAGTAAATGAAAAGTAATATCACTTTATTGAACCGTAAAAAATTCAGCCAAGTCACAATCTGAGGGCTGCAGACTCAAGTGAATAGTGTCACGTTCTTGAAAAACGACACTTTCCTTCCAGGCGAATTGCAGCTGGTGTTGCAACTGAATCTCCTATTATTACAAGTTGATCCCTCAAGTGTAAGCTTCAGTAGGTCGGATAAAGTCTGTATCCTTGAAATGCGTTTAAATAAACAACCCTGAAACCGGTTTTACTTGTCATTTGGGGATATGTACTTCCGCTCAGTTTTCATACGAACAAAATACCTTTTGGAGTGTTTGGCCATACTTTGGTCGGTCACGAAAGGTGTCAACAGATATATCCTTTGGTTGGTATACATTAAATATTCGAGTCTCTAGCTCCGAAGATGCTACTAGACGATAATTATGACGATGCATGCATATTTGGCACCACTGTCTTTTCCTGTCACTAAGCTTCAGTTGCTCAAGTTATCGGAATTTGAGCACGTTTTCGCCCATAAGGAATAATTTTTCTGTTTTTACGTTTGGAAATTTGGATATAAACCGAAAACCGAGGAGTTAAAATTCGCCGGGATTCTCCTACATGTAACCTTCCATTCTTGTAACCCTCACTCTTGTACCCACTCTTAATGATTTTGTAGAATATACTCCGACATTGACACAACTCTTTCTTTTAATTTCAAACATCTCACCTGAGTGTCAACAGGAGCGTGTCGTGTGAGTTTCCAGCTATTATATCTGTAGGCTGATTCTGAATATTGCGATTTCTAACTTCTAGCAAGCCGAAAAACCACATTTTGAAATCTGATCCGCTTGCTTGAATTTGTCCAACGCCGCAACTATACATTTTTTTGAAAAATTCTCCCTGAAACAGGTCGGCGAAGTAGAAAAACTGAAATAAATGGGATTCATTTGAACAAAACTAACTTGGTAGCATGTGCTTTTATGCATGGATTCATCTCGCCGTTAGCGTGACAAAATGTAACGACCGAGGCCGAGTTAAGACATGCGAAATGATTTTATTTCTCCGGCCACAAGGAATCTGATAAGTGAGCCTAGAGAGCCGTGGGAAAACGCGGTGAAATCTTGTCGGACATTAGTGTTATTTTTTGTTATCTTTTGTTGATAGACAAAACTCACATTGACCACAAAGACGTTTGGATCACTGCGATTGTGTTTGGTTCACCCAGCACTGTCAGATAAGGAGCTTGATGCTGTGTGGATACAGTGAGGTCATTCGGAAATTATGCCTTTATTGTCTGTAGAGTTGTGAAAACTACTCTTTATCCTGATAACAGCGTGGCAGTTTCCTTCTCCAAAATTTTTTATGGTTTTTATCGAGTCAACTGATGGAATGAAGTGGTGCAAAATTATTGTATGTAGGGCAATGCAACCTTAGCAACGCATTACCATGAAATGTACACCCTTTGATGACGTCTTCCTTTGGTGACGTCCTCCGAATCTACAATCAACGGATTATTCACAAAGCCCTAACTGGAATGAAATTAAATGTGTCGTCATCAGCCTAGTGTATGATCAGTAGTAATACAGGCCTGATTATACCGAACAACGAAATCTTTCTCTAGTGCCTAAAGCACAAGTTTATATCTCCCTCTTTTGATGGGTACACAGTCACTCTCCGACCTGTATCCTTAAACGAACTCGCCAAGTTCAGGAATACCGGCTTTTTAGGTTGATTCTCTGATTATATTTTTGACGTCCCTCTTCTCACCTTTGCTTATCAAAAAAGAAATGCGTTGTCTAGGGTAGGCGATTTTACCAATTTTAATGCTTTTATTCTCAGGGTAGAAGTGCGACAGTTACAAAAAGGTTTTTTTGAAGTGAACAACACTGAACACCAATTGTGTTGCAGGATTTGACATCGTTTCATCGGTTCAAGAGGAGGGCTGAGTGCCAAATATTTACTGTGTTTTAGCTATCCTAGGACTCAACACAGATTTGTTTTCAGTAAAATGCCTGGCGCTCGATAAGCCAGCAAGTGAGTCAACTATCAAGCAAAAAATTAACTGATCATCGAAGAATTTCGGATTTTTTCCCAAACTCCAAAATGGGAGTCGAAGCACTATATCGCTGAAAGGGACCATGGCAAACAACCATTGATCGTGTTGTCAAATAGATAATTTTGCAAAACTGTGATAGTAGCCTGTTTTTACATAGTATTGACGGAGAGGTCTGGAGTTTTTCAAGTTATTCACCGGAATTATGTTGTCCTGATAAGCATATAAATACAATTATTTTGAGAGGACCAAGCAACCTTTTAAGGATTTGTACACTTTGATGGCTTAAAATGGAAGGAGCTGGTCTAGGTTTAGTTCAAATGAGCTGGTGCAGTTGCACAAAGCCAACCGACAGTGTGAGGAGACAAAGAGCAACTTTACAAAGAAAAATCCACTTCATCCGTATTCTCTCCTTGAAAGCATACTTGGCTGTATACAAGTGGTCGTGTAAACCTCTGTTTGCTGACATCCTGGCAGAAGTAAAAGGTCAATACGAGACCACATGGTAGGTTTTTTCTGATTACAGATTGAGTGCCGCTGTTCAGTTGTGAATCAGTCACACTGATGATCATCCGATCGGGGCCCAATGGTTGAGGTCAAGTAGGCAGCCAGGTGGTTTCAGGTTGGAAACTCTTTTGAGTTTCATTTACATTGCTGATGATTCACAATTAGAATGAAACAGCTGTACAGTGCTCCTCGGCCTTTGCGCACAGATTGGCTTTACTCACAGGACGAAACCTTAACTGAAAATTAAAGGGTGCCGCGGTTCCATGCAACACAAACGTCCTTTGATTCAGAATTCGCTTAGCAGAACAGGACTGATTTTCCACTGCTGAGATGAACTGCTTACAAAAAAGCCGACAAAATATACAAAATAAATTTATCATGCAAGACTTTTTCCTTATTGACTTCGTCTGAGACGTTAACTACTAGGACAGACAATATCATCTACATGTGAACTCAGGCGTGGTGAGCGAGATGTAACTTTAATTTAAATTCCGATTTTCTTCTGTGTTCCCGTATTGATGCCCCAATTGTAACAGCATTGTCGTGCATTCGCTGTTCTCAGACTCAACGAGACCCTTTAAGGCACACTTTTGATGTTTTTTTTACACATAATGCTCAAAAATAAGAACGAGTAACTAGGAGCTCCACACTGGGGATGGATATAAATTGATGCCTTATTACATGCGTCTGGATATAAATTTTGTACAAAACCCGACTAAACAGAGAAATCTCTATCCAGAACCTTGTATTTTCTTTATGCATCTGTCCGCTGTACGCTTTGGTACGTCGACTTTGCATTTTTCTGATGAGTAGACAATGGCTCATTGTAAGAGAGGAGAAAGCAAAATTTGATTTTTCATATGTTGTTGAGCATAACACTTTGGTGTATTTTTATAAAATTGTTCTTCGTTTATTTTTGAACACAGTCACCCGCGGACAACTGCACGACTTCCCTTTCTTTGGGCGCTTTCCTTCTATTTTTGCCGCTTAGATTGCAAAGAAGCCCTGTCAGTGGTAAATTGGACGCTCTTGACGAGTCACCATAGGGTAGAGCAAAACCTGAGAGTGTCGTGTTCTAACACTAGAATGAAGAACCCTGGAACCAGAAGAAAATCAACCGTAAAAACCTTATCACTTGGAAGACATTTCCGTAGAAGTGCCGTATCTAATAATTTTTTAGAAGACGTAATGCACACACACCCCGATTAGTTGATAACTTTTCTCGTTAACATTTCTCGTCCAGACCAAAGAGATGATTGATGGCCTTTTCTACATTTATGTGCTGTCAAAAATCCTCAGCCAGTTAATTTGGCTTACAAATTCATCTTGCTATGTGAAGTGGTGTATGTACCAATAACATGCATATTGCACTGGATAGAAAGTAAACAAGTAGGCTTGTGCTATACAAACGTGACGACGAACCATCTAACTTTTCTGGGTTGTTTCTCAAAAATGAGAGTTGAATATCTTGTCTAAACTCATGAGTAAATTTATTTCTTTGAAGGTTATTAAAAGCAGAGACCAGGTTTTCAAACGGCTTCTTGTTACTCGCGATAATTGAGACAACATAGAAATAATTTTTGGCTACGAATAGGCACAGAAACGTCGGCTCTTCCTTTAGGATAAACTGGCGCCTAAATCAGATTTATTACAACCGCCCAGTACTTTGTTGCGTGATCTTTAATATACTAACCAGTGCGGTTCCGTGAATCGTGGGCAAACTAGCATTATTCGCAAAAAACCGGCGTTCACAACGTTGTTGCCCAAGGCGCGCGTGCGTGTGTTGACCGTTTACATCGACAAAATGATGGATAGATTTCTGTCAGATTCGGCAATCCAATCACTGGCAGACAAATACATATATTTATAAAACTACAATTTAATTCCACTATTAATTCAATTCACCACGATTAGGCAAAACCATGACCACTTTATTACCCTAAGTTTGAGTGAATGTATTTGTTTAATATTTTTCTCCGTCATGTAGGTTGCCACTCTTCCCAATAGTTCTATCCGCGTTCAGTTAATCTGGTCCGGCTTCTAGTGTCAGTAGAACGTCCTGCCAGATGGAACGTACTCGAACTCCAGTGGACGTGAGAATGTTCATTCCAATACTACAGATATTCCCAAGTGCCTTCCAACTATCAGCTACGGTATGATATGTATGAGTGATCAGCTGAACAAGAAAATAAGTCTGTCCATGTTGATTATCGGTCCGTGGAAAAAAGAGTAGACTAAGACAAGTGGTCATCCGTCGGCAACGAATACAGTAGCCTACAAAACGTTTATATGGGAGGAAAACAGATTGCACTTTGATGTATTTAAAACAAGGTTTTGGACATTTCAGTGTCTAAACATTTTCAAGCCCGATTGAAACAACCCCATTTTACTGTGAGACCAAACCAACGGATGACATTTAAACTAATGGAACGGACGAATCGGCTCTCAGAAATGACTTTGAAAAGCCCTTCTGGGTTCCACTTCTTGCCTCATATTCTTCGTTTATCTCATTTTCTGATGTATGCTATCTAGTGCCCTGAGATTATTCAGCCTCCATGAGGTCTATTGCTAGGAATTACTTTTTTGGAATTCCAAGCCTGTATCATAACACTTCTTACTTGTGTTCCAAAACTGTGTGGTGTCTAGACCCAATATCTTTGCTTGGTCTTTACGCTTGGGCACACATTTTTGCCCACCAGTCATTAAATTCATCAACAATCTAGGCTGCCTTAATGATTCAATGGCATTTACGTGGCTCACGAAGACATTAGTCTTAGGAAAACAAATAATCTGTGTTACCCCTGGTTGATGTTTTGAGTGCAGAACAGTCGTTATTCAGTTAAATATTACTAACTATGAAGCTACAGCAATTTTACTCAGATATGTCAACTAGACTGACAGCTACTCGTAAATGATCATCAAATTTCAGTCCAGTCCGGCGTTCATCAGTTAACTGGAACGTGGCCCTAGAAAATTATTTAGTGCTGTTCATGTTTACCTGGATTAAAACCAGCAAACCAATTTGTGGGTTGTGATGTGTTATCACTTTTGCCACATGTAACTCTATTAATTAAGGTCATATGACAAAAAACTTAATTAAATTGTGTTAAGACTACCTACAAAAGTGCTTATCAATTAATCCCCATTCCAGTGTGACATATTTCATCCTCACTCTCATAATCAGTGGATATTGAATGTTTTCACAAAAATGTGGGTAGTGTATCATCCTTTTGTATCCCAAGAATACACCACTCAGTGAATCCACGGATGCGCCTGAGAGATAATTCAGTCCCGGGTTACGAAGACATAGAGTGATTCGAGGCGCGATCGATTCATTTCTAGCTGTGAGGTGTGCCGACTTACCCTGTCTTAATCGTGTATGAAAATATGCCAAAAGCACAATTTCCGAAGTATGTCCAATTTCACCTTCAAATCATAGCATAAGAGGCAACCGAGATTGTGCTTTCGATAGAAGCCAAAATGCTGAGTTTCGCGGAATTCGGAGCAGGTGTTCACTGGTTGGATACACCGCTTTGCAGAGGGAAAAGTGTCCGGAGTTTGCTTTCACTAATCTATTCGTCTAACAACTCACAAAAAAACAACGCTTTGAGATTTCTACTTTTTAAGCAAAGTCCGTATAAACATAGGGGGTTGTTTAGCACTAAGTTTGTTAGTAACTTGACTTCCGTTCTCAAAATCAGGTTGTTGGTGACTTTGAACAAGGTAGTAAAATCAACAGCAATACATGCTTTAATAAGATCATACAGCTTCCTCTGTTGCTACGGTTGCCAGACCGAGGACACTGGAATAAAATACAAAACTACCCAGATCATCTATATGGAACTAAAGATCAACTTTATGAATCAATGGAAGCAGGTCTAAGAATAAATATAAAGTTTTTTGGGCGCATGGTACGCTCCTGAATTGTTTACTCATTATTAGTCGAAGGAACTTCTTTCTCGACAAACAAACCACTCGAATTCTATTATATTTTTGACCCGTGTTGAATTTGTTGGGAATTAGTTAAAATTAGTTTATGTTAGTTCATGTTTCTTATGTTATGTTGTTTTAATTTATGTTGTCTTAATTCGGGACACCCTACAATAGATTACATTTGAGGATGAGACACTTTCATTTTGTACATTTAAGAGGAAATACCCCTAGTCCACAGTTTAATAAGTATCAGATGATTTGCTTGAATGGTCAGAATCCAAGGGCAAGCATCCACATATTCGCTGGCATGATAATCATTCAAAAATCTTTGATGATTGCTTTTTCAGCGCTGATTGCTTCCGTCCCGCGAAAAGGCCGGTTTGCTGCTTGGTGAAGTGCAGAATATCTTGTGTAGATGTCTGATAAATAGCTGAGTATCGTAAAAGGAAAAGGCAACACTGATATTGGTGAATTCGCTCCTTAGTTCAACCGCATTGAGTGTGTTATCACGAATAGTACGGCAGAAACGCGAGAGAATGTCCTGATGCGTGTGACTTGCGAAACTCTGTAAAAAAACCGTATAATTTATTACGGCGTCAGTTGCATATTTTTCTCAGAGAAAATATTAAAATAACCATGCACACGTAGCACATTCCTAATAGAAACAAGCGCTGTCTGTAAACAAAAACTTCCTAGTCCAAACGGTCGACTCAGATATGTTTTTGTTGTATTGGAAGAGCAGCTAAAAGGTGGAAAGTTTGGCCGGTCCAGCTGTGCATTTTGTTATTGTGAAATGGCAACAACACTCCAGAAAATGTGATGATAATGCGGTTTTTCGACGCACATACCAACGTGATGGCGGATTGGGTAGTGTGAAAGGACTTGACTAAGTGATTACCCTTAGTCTCCAAAAATATCGTTGGAATAACAGCAACAAATATGACACTGATGCATTTTCTGCCATACCCTTCCGTCCTCACATGGTGGCGATAAAATACGCCACTGTTTATCAAAAAAATTAATTATGTTTCGTCGGGTCAACTACGAAATATGTATATGTCGCACATTCGAATGGATGCTGAATTCTTCAATATCCTCAAGAAGCACCAACAACCATCCGCACTGAAATCCCGATTGTGATTCCAGACGCACCGCGAAAGCGAGATAACAAATTTACATTTTACGACAAATAGATTGTGTACTTTTAGCTCAGAGTTAATCTTGACTGGCCAACCATAATAGTTCACATCCTTTTTACAACGAGTCTTGTTGAGCGACCGATTAGGTCAAAGGTACAAGTGCGGATTCTGATTTTGTTTGCAAGCGATGCCACCAGGTCATTCAGATGTACCGTTGTATCATAATTGGTCATCATGTGTCATGTTTTCAAACTTGTCAAATCTTTTGGCTCATCTGAAGGGAGTTTGTATTTTCTGCCGGTGTTGCTCCACAAGCCTCGCCTGGAGGTAGCGAACACCGTAGGAATGTCCTTGTGCAATCCTTCCCTGGGCCACCGAAGGCTATTTGCGTGTGCAACCTACATTGGTGCTGTAGCGCGCGCACAGACTAACCACGTGGACGGGACTTACATCTATTTAACTGACCTATCCTGAGTTTGTCTACAAAGCATGTCTATTCTGCCGGACAAATACCAACTGAGGTATTTTTGATGCTCACCTCTACAACCATTATGTGTGATGGCCTTGAGGGATACAACTCAAAGACAAATTCTCTTCAGTGGGTTCATGGGAATTTTTCACCATGTAGGCGAATGTACAGTAACTGACTAGATTTTGCTTTCCAATGGTTAACATGATAGTGTTGTTTTCCGTATATAGTTTTTTGCTATAAATTGTTTTGCCTTGGTATCATAATCCGATATCACCTAATGCCCCCGACGACTTAAACCGGCCACCAATAGACCGGTTCCATTTGTTATCCAAAGTACCTAGGAATCACAGGTTGGCAGTAAGCTTAAATACCTGGTGAATACCGCAAGGACAAATTGCTGTTCAAGCAGGACGGATGCAAATAAAATATAACTATGCCAACCTGATAGCCAGCGACAATCCACAACAAGTTTGACACGGAGGCAATCCAAAGGATGTTTTCTCTAACAGGAGGAAAGTATATCACCAAACGATTTTTGGTGGAACACTTTCAAATAATGAAATTGGTACTTTGATTTTAGGACATTGCAATACGAAGTGGGTGCAGTACATTGTGTACTCAACTAGTCGTTTAAGAGAACTCAGGTTTTACCATCGTATGCCCTAGTGAGCGACTTCAGTGGAGCATTTGTAGCCAGTAGTCTTTGGTTTGTTTCCATCAAGTGACAGTTTCCGACGTGTTCACATCTAGAAAACCTGAAACAAAAAGCTTGTGGCTTGTTAACTATGTGCATGGATCAGCTTGACGAACAGATATGTTTCGGAACATAGTCCATTAATACTCTTTCACTGTTAGCCAGGTAACTAGTTTTTCGTGTAACACAAACAAGTTACTTCATTTTGTGGAAAGTTACAGCTATCTTGTCCAATGTAAACGCATGTTTTAGGTTAGTATCAGGCTTTGTAAAGCGAAACTCATTTCCATTGAGACAAAATAACGCTCACATATAGTTATCGGAACGTTGCCTTATACCACAATCGGCCTGTTCTTGCTCATCAAAAAGGTCCGCTCGTTAAGCTTGTTTACAACAACGCGAAAAATCTATCTATACGACACACCTGTAAAATTATATAGCAACAGAGTGCCACTTAATTGCATTTTGCAGCCAAATTAAGAGACCTTTGATCAATTCTGCTATTTTTTGAAGTAAAACAGTCACTGAGAAATTATGTTCTACCTCACGACCCGCAACGTAGTTTTGGCAGACTCGCGTGCAGTCAGTTTATTTAGCATCATTACCGCACGAATCGTCGACTGCCAATCACAGCCGACGCTTCGCTGCATAACTCGAAAGAATGAACAGAACTTGACTGGAGATTACCAGCCACATTAGACAATGTACATCATTACAACCCCATATCCCTCTTGATTGATTCTATCAGACAGATAGTTGATGTTTCAAGCGCAAGGCATGGCTAATTAGATGTGCATGTTTTTCATATAGAATAATTAGTTCCAGCGACGGAAATCATCCATATAGTGGTGAGGATAACTATGATACACAGAGTGGTCTTAAACATTTTTATACTAACCCAACGAATAGGTTTGTGCTAAACCACCGACTTCAAAAATTCCTGTCGCTCTGATCGAAACCCCCGTGATTATTTTAGCAGAAAAATGCTTCCGAAATTTGAAATTGAGCACACATTCAGTGAACAAATGCACACAACAATTTTACAGGTAAAATCCTTGCATGGTTGTTCCAATGAACTACGGACAGGACTAAACATACTGCAAAACGTTAAAACTAAATAGGTTCTGTGGTGGGACTACACTAGGATATGTGGATCCTCTTTAACTTTAACATGATAACCCATAAAACCACTTGATCTTTGTGGTTAAAAATGCATCACTTATTAAAGTAACAAACGGACCTCTTATTTGCGTAGATAGCGTGTTTGCTACTTCAAAGCGGTGACTCAGGCACCCAGCTTAGCAGTGATTTACAGGTTTAGATCCAAAAAATTCGGATGAGTTGAAATTGCAAAATTGCATAACGGTGTGGAATGACTTCCAAAGTAATATAGTCCTTGATTCTTCTTCCATGTACCGCACACTAAACAATAAAAACCAAGTAAAATAAACCAGAATTTCTGTGTGACTAAATGCCTTGCATGTATTAGTGGGTTCATATTAATAAATTATTTAAAATGGAAGCGATCTCCGTAAACGCGATCATTGAGCAAATCTCCACACAAGCTGAAACAAGTAAAGCAACAGATTTCTTCACACATGTCCCAACGACACTCTGCAAGTCCAGTTTTCTTCTGTGGTGGTACTTCTTGATCTGTTTGCAAAACTTTTGCACGAAAAGGCGATCTTCAGTCAAATCTGTTTGACGAGGATAATCCAAACATTTGAGAAACCCAATAATGAACTTTGTGGTAGATACAATACAAATAATAAATTCGACCGAAATATTCAAAGTGAGTTTTACAGTTCCAAAAATCATTTAAAGCAGTTTAATCAAACATAGCTCATTATTAACTGGATAAGTGACATATCTCCACCATCAAATGGGCACCTGAAGTCCGATCTTTACCTCAGGCTATGATTTATACGGACCCACTGTTAAAGAAAGATCGATTTAATTTCAGAAAAACCTCAGGCTAGATTTATCGGCGTGTTCTTAATCAGTTGCTTCCCGTGGATAGAAGACCACTGGAGAGGAGATTTTTGCTGATAAATCCTGAATTACTAAAATGACACTGAACTATGTATTTTATGCCAATTAGTTTGGCGATCAATAAAAACATGGATACTTCAATGTGACAATTGGCATATCTTTGCAAAGTAGATAATATAAAAGTGCACATCCCAATAAAGCTAGAAACGTTGATAAAATTGAATGTTATTTCAGGGTTTAGCGGAGTAGAACGGCTAATAAGGAGACATTGTTCTGCTTGGCAGTTTTTTCGCTGGTAAACGCAAGAGTTGCTTTTAATTATCAGGTGACCTTAAAGAAGCATTGTAAAATCAGGTGTTTCTACAAATTAACTGTGACGTTCAGCACGATATAAATGCGTGTTTTTGGAGTGTTTTTGGCGAAAACGTCCGTACAGAATTCTTCCATCTAGTCCTGGGAACACCGAGCTTCAATTTGCCCTTGCGCCTAGTCTGTATAAAATGGAGCGTAAGCCAAGTGCTATCGATATCGCGCAGTGAATGAACATAGTTGATGTTTTTATAACAAGAAAACAAACGTTTTTCTGAAATTCTGAGTGTATGTGGCAGCTAATTGTACATTTAGTTAGCCATAACTCCTACGAATTTAAAGTAGTAATAACAGAATTTTTCATTGAGACACTTGCAGGAAAAGTGATCTTTCTGCCCAAAGCAGAAGAATACTTTTCATCTTACGTTATCCTACAGAAACTTAAGAGTAAATGGACATATGTATTAGTTTTGTGGCAACCACTAACCATTTCACTAAATAACTGAGGATTCGGTAGCCGAGTAAAAACTAAAGCAACAACAAAACTTTAGAGATATAGTTATGTTAGAATCTTTGGTTATTTTGTTTGGAGAACAGAGGAAAGAAGTGCCCAACCTTCTTGATTATCATTCTTCTTTTTAAAAAGAGGTTTCCACTTAAACGCTCCACATTATTCCCGAATTGTGTGTTTGTTTGTACCAAACTGAAATTTCACCACTTTGTTTCCGAACCAACGTACAACACATGCGAACTGCGTATGAGGTGATTTGTTGTACTGTGATAATCCGGTTGTCCAAAGCGCAATTACTCTGACACTACAGTAAGTTGTATAAGACTGAACGGCCAGGATTTGCAAGCAAACGACGTAATAACCACGCCACATACCTTGCGACAATAAATACCTGGATTATCAGTGGCATCTGAAACGCAGCCCCTGTCCACTTTAAGTGTGAAAGATAGACAAACTTTCATGCAGTTTTACTGGGCCGAAATCAACAAGAGCGGGACCATAATTTAGCATTTTCAGGTAATTTGCTGCTATGAACGTCACGGTCAAAAAAGAGTGCAGTTGGAAATCTACTGTTACCAATTACGTTGTCGAGCATTCGGCCTATATGTAACTGTTCCATACTTCAGAAATTACGTCTGCTGCTTGCTTCGCTAGTCTTCGTTGTATTAGGAGAAATCTGCTTGGTTTCTACATGGTTGCACCTAGCAACAAACGAAATAACATATTCTGCATTTTATCTTGAGATAGGTTTAAAGAATATCAGAACAGCCTATTCTGTAATATTACAGTAACATATTACGGAGGAGGTCAAAATATCCTGAGTGTTAAAAACCCTTCCATCAACATTAGATTTGAGGGCGTTGACGCTAACCAATAAACTTGGTCGACCAGCCTATACTTTATCCTTTTGTTCAGTTTGTAATCCCGCGTTCTTATATCTACGACCGCAATATATGTATATGTTGGCTCACCTTACTGAAAATATGCATTGTTGTGTTGTAAACAGTCTGATGCATAAAATGGTAGTTACTTCTTCAAGGAAACCAGCCATTTGTTTTCGGAGTTTGGACATTCAATGTTAAAGGTTAATGATACAAACGGGAGAAACTCTATCACAAAATTAGCAGCATTTTTCATTGGAAAAACTCTTGTCCTCGTATGCATAAGGTGCAAATCTGTAAACAATAAGATGCAGGGAAAATCACAGTAGATTTAGAAAACGAAAATTAACACCTTTCAAACTGGCGTTTGTGGAGTGGATTATTGGGATAAACTGGATCTAGCGTTTCCCACTGGCTATCCATAAGCTACGGTTTTGAGTGGTTCGGATTGCTTTTTCGAGAGGAAGGATGATTGTTCCGCATGTACTAAAACTAGTTCACGGAGAAAAATTGGTTAAGGAATACTGGTATACTCCAGTGTTCTAAGCTACTGTTTGATACACTGAACTGTTCATCGATCACCGTATAGTGGAATGCGCAACTCTTTGCTGTTGAATGATTCCTAGGCTCCTCTTTTGCCTAAGGATGTTTCGAAAAAAACATTATTCCTTGGAGTACGTAATTTTGCTAAACGAGCAACCAAAAAGCTTTTTTTCTGAGCAAAAGCCGGCGTGGTTTGACAGAAAATTAATTCTCTCAAATTGCATAAAAAGTAAATCTTTCATTTTGGAGATGCTTTGATGATATCACTGAAATATGTGAAACTACGATCAAACAAACTACTCTCTGAAGTTTGCTAGAATAATGATATCAAGTAACGCTTGTTGTTTGACAATACGTTTTCTTTTAGATGAGGTAATCAGCAAATAATTTTGTCCTGGATAATTGTTTTCATTGGCACCAAGCACTTATATTGTTTGTTGCGCTACTTGGACGCCAACCGTGGTGAATTAGATGCTGGTCGATGCATCACAAATCACATGCATCTTCATAGAATTAATCGTTTTATACGGTTTAATTACGTCTTGCTCATCTTCTCAATGTTGCTATATTCATCACATTTGTGGTGCATTTGCTTCCTAATTTTCTACCACTAAATATCGCCAACCTTGACTCGGATTTCTGTTACTTTCTCCGAGTATTTCTGTCAAATTTTAAAATCTGAAGAAGCATGCTTACGTTTCCCCGTTATTTGTAAACATTTTTCGGATCAAACCCTCGGATCAAAACCTTTGTAAGAATAAATCAAACCAACCGACTTCTTTTCCCTGGCAGTGATGTTGGGATCAGTTAATGCCTGAATAAACAAAACAGTATAATTCAAATCGAGAATTATTACCTTTTTCCTTTATCACAAAGACATCGTTCTCCCAAAAAAATCACTGGATTCATGTTAAAAGGCACTTTGTTGAAAGTACGGTGATAGCCATTCCGGTGACTTCGAGAATAAACTGTCGCAAATATTTGCTGTGCCACGAAAATAGTTGTGGTAAAATTGATCACGAGTATATTGTGTGGGATTGTGGATCAACCACAATCATCAAACTCGTATCACAACGTTTCCGACAAAAATCTTAGCTGCAATGCTATCACTCCATGTTTTAGTACATCGTGACGTCTTCTAACTTTCTAGTGAAAACGTGGATCGAAAAATACACAAACGGCCTATTCAGTCTAATGGGACAGAGTAATTCTTTTTTTATCCGTCTGGCAACTCGGCACACACGCTTATCGATATTCGCTCATTTCGGTAACTTCTCAGGGTATCCGCCTGCGCCACTCATTTTAATGCACTGCGCTACCTGTGTGAAAACGACATATTCACCTGTTGAAACGCTTGTACTGGGTTATCCTACTTCAATGTCGGAGAAGTCGCTGTACAGGCTAAAGGTACGAACTCGGATGAGAAGAGCCCCATTTACCAAAATGCCATTTTAGCCAGCGTAATCTGGTGTGTATCTTTACATCAAGCAGTTCCTTTTTGTCAGGAGAATTCTGTGTCTGTTAGTAACTCCAAGAACCTCGGAAGTTGTAAATTGTCTCATGTGTTTCCACTCTTGTAATCTTTTGAACCCATCTTTTCAGTGAAGTATGCGACGTTATCCATCCTACTGATAACTCAAATCACCCTGTCATTGACGCTGATTCCGCTTGGAATCACAGTTTGTTGGAACCTTGAGAAGAGGTACAAAATCACTCACTACCCAGGTTCGAGAACATTATGTAGGCACATTCCCAAGAAGCTGAATGAGCTATCCGTTGTTCGAGATTTGACACCAAACAACGTGAGTTTACACACGCTGTCACAATGGAATGTCGGGTTAGTCTGTATACTGTGCCTAGTACGGGTTGGTATCAGTATGACTAAGTATATGAGAAATAACACAGTCCGTGATTTTGGAAGCATCAAAAGCACAAACGTACACTTAAGTAGGAACAGCTGTTCACTTCAGGGAGTGATTTTGTTTGATTCCCGGATTTATCCCACTTTCGCGAACTAGAAATAAGTCAAGACAAGTATTGAACTGTCTGCTGATTTTCAGTAATTGTCACTTGCTACTTCTAACAAGCACAGACCAGTTGCAGGTGTAAACTTACTTACCACAAACTCGGGGGCCAGCGGCTTTCTTTATTCGTTTGTCAGCGAGATAACGGAACATGAGCGACTTATCCCTTTCCAGGCATATGGAGAGTGAGATAGTGGGACCGCGACAACTGTGTGTTACCAATCGGATAAAAATTTTATTATTGTAGTGTGTTATCGGAAGATCGTATGTGACTACACGCCTTGTATGAGGACGATCTGGCTCAGTTGTTTGTGAACAATCCCACTCATCTAGTTTCTGTGTAGAACATAATTTTTGCAACTATCTATCAGAACCAAAATATCACAACTGTAGCCGATTAGTTAAGCTGGTGCATTTTAATCAAACCAGTGATGTCTTCCTGTTTTAAGTTCACTGTGTATACTAAATAACGAATGCTGTTCATCATAAATAACAGTCCACCAGAATCAGTCTGAATGCCTACGCAAGACGGTTCCTTCGGATATGGTACCCTCCTTAATTGCAACGTTTTTTATCCCATGGAAGACTGCTACCGATTGTTTACCAACCCATGCATTTATACAATTTGAAAGGAAGTCAAATATGTTAGTATTCACCACACCCAGTACTGGCGTCAAATACTCGGAAGAGACCCTGTGAAAAAAAATATATGGCAAACGTATTTTCGAAACAGTCCCGCAGCAGATAAAATTATCAAACATTTCATCGGGACCTAAAAGCGGGTGTTGAAGAGGTCTGAAAATATTGTTCGAGCACGCCAAGCGGCCTGCACAATCCCCGGTGAAACCAAGTCATTTTCACGAAAAACATCTGGATGGACAGCAAAGTAACAGGGTGTCTACCGATGAAATACTTCATAGAATAATAATATTAATAGTTCAGCTGTAACAACCTTTCGGTGTCTCGTTGCCGTGCTACCCGATGGAAGCACGAAGGCTGAGATACTGCCAGGTTGCCTAAGCCTAGACAGGGGAAGTCGAGAGGCGGAGGTCCGGTTCGAGCCACGGACCTTCCGGTCAGTAAACTCGCGCTCTAACCACTTGGGCCATCTCGCGCTTCATAGGGTACAGGTCTTTTGCATGAAGACAGGCTTTAAGTGGTGTCAGGAATAAAAAATAAGCTTGAGATTTAGCACATAACCATTCCTAAAACGCCCGCAGATTTTGGGTTCAAAATGTTTTTGGGTGAGTGCATTACAGATAAACACAGAAGACACCTAGCCAGATGTGATGTCAGTTAGATCACGGTTGACTGAAAGCTGAGTAAATCTGCCGTCGCACTTCAGTCAGCACACAGCGAACTTAGGTGGCCGCCGTTCAAATTACAATATGTAGCTTGTGCAGGTATTCACAAACAATGAAAAGTACACCGCACTCCCTAAGTGAACGTATTCGTACTTACTGGTATTCAAAGCGGCGTACCCAACGGAATGATACGGGCAAGACTCAATTCCTATCCAGTTTGAATAAGACATAACAGTGGTATGTGGGACGAAGACCGTTTGTGAATAAAGATTATGGGGCATCGATTGTAATTGCTACGTATTCCGCAACTGGTTTGTACTGGGTGAAGTAGTGGACAGGCAGTTATAAGCAGCGTAATATTTGGAGTTTATTTTTCCGTACAGGTCATTTTTGAGGGAACATAGCTCAGAATGTTATACATTCTGCCCGGATATTGTTTGGCAGTATGCAACTCTCAACAATTCCGGGGTTCAAATCCCGGCACGGCCACTGGATATGCACTGCTGATGAGCTCTAATAAGAGCGAAACTCGAGTCCAGTGCTTTCCTTTGGTGTGGACTCACCGGAATAATTACGCCAGAACAGGAGGACGACCGTTCAAACGAGAGTGGTGTGAATATGAACGAAATTCCTAGAGTTCTGTTAGCCCTGTTTGTTGTGAAGTCTTTGTGCTAGCATGGGGAAACCTGCGGAACCTTATTGTGAAATATTGCGTTCAGCCTGAATAGTGCTGTAAGGCATAGCAGTCGTCTATTAGACTTTAGACGCCATATCTGGTGGTACGTCAAACGAGTATAGTGAATCTGTCCTTTACTCAACGAACTCTGAAGAATGGATACAACGAAAATTCAGATATTTTGGGTGGATTGTTCTAAAGTCAATCGCTTGAAGTTATCATTTGCGGCTTCCGTGTACCATAGAAAATCATCCCTGCAGGCATTTTATCAGAAGTACTAAGAACAAGTGTTTGGAAAGATGGTATGATATTGAAATACTTTATCAACCTATCTACGCTTTGGGTGAATGTGACGCAGTAAGGAAATCTTTGAGGAATACAGTCACAATTCTGTCCTTTTTAATCAGACTGAGTTGCGGCTATTCAGTAGTTAAGAACCTACTAAACAAATCCTCAGATTAAGTATTTTATAGTAAATGATAAAGTGGTTGGATTAGTGGGTAGAGAACGCTGGCTTGCCTGACAGGGTACATGCACCTGAAATGGTATGTTTTGACTTCTATATTGTTGTCAGCTTGATAAGCCATGTAGTTAAAATATTGTGGTTTGCGGATATATATGTTTATATTACCTTTGTTATTGCGAGTTAATGCGAACTCTCGACTTCAGACTACGACAAATTGGATAATACGATTTGTTTACTGTTCAATCATTTTTCAAATTGTTGCACTTGATTCGTTATACGTAATCTGGAAGAGAGGCCACCATTTCCCTAAACTTGATTGAACATGTCGCTCACTTTTTTGATGGGGGATATTTGCAAAAATTGTTTATGAATACGTGAGTAGTTTTATGTGGGAAAAGTAGCTAAATATAAATGCAGGCTTTCCTGTTAACCAAAGTAGGGATATTTTCAGCTGGTCACAAAAGTATTCCGAACTACTGCCCAATAATATTCTTGGAACCAATAGTTTCCATAAGTTATGGGAGATTTTAGAAGTGGTTTCTGCATACATGAAATTCGATTTTCCCGTTCCTGTTGGAAACATTCGGATATCTTTATTCTCGTGGGATTAAATTTCGAAACCAAAGCAGCACCTTTTGTCGTTGAAGGGCTATTATGAAGCTTATACTATATTCCAATTTTGTATTTATATCTGATTTAACTGTGGAATTGATTTTGCATCACACCACTTCATTCACATTTCAGATCAATATTATAGTTATGCTTTATCCTTCCTAAGATTTAGCTATGCAAAATACACTTTTTCGGGCATCCTAGGAAGAAAGCCATTTCAACTAAAATGCACCGGTCAGCTGTCTTGCGATTATCCCTAACACCCATTTCACTTTGCCGGAAAATTATCCAGTCAAACAAGGAGTCTCTTGAAAATGTGTCATAGGAACTGGCTGTAAAATGTAGTTGCACGAACATCTACTTTGAGCATTCTGATGCGTATCCTTCACTTAAGAATACCTTTGGTTGGCACGAATAAAATGGAATATTCCATTTTAGCGGGTGTCAAATCTCACCAGCCTTGCGGTTGGTCAGGTGTAAACGGGTCGGAACTTTGAGCCTTTTATATTTGAGGTAAGTGACATGCCAAAAGCGTGTCGGCACACGCTAAATGGAGGTGAATAAGCATGTATGAGCAAGTTAGCTTTCTTTATTTGGCAACTTGACCGTTTAATCCGGCGCATCGAAATATGATCCCCAAACCTTTTCGGTTGTGGCTAATGCTTGATTCTTCCATTTGATTCTAACTCACATAGTGATGGGAAATTTCCCCAAGTGCCAGAGCCAAGTGGGCCAAAGGCAAAAGTTGCAGAAAAGCTGGTAAGATCGAAACTTTAGCCCACTGCCCCGAATCTTGCCTGGCAGTAAACCAACCGGAAAAATGCAAACTCACCTCAGGTATCCTGCTCAAACGAGAGTCATGTGCACCCAAGTACGATGTGTTTGGTAGCTATTAGAGTTGAGATTTTCATTAAGGTACGAACGATAGATCATGCGGTTGAAATACCCTAGCAATTCATGAGATAAGAAGAACCAAAACGATATTGAATGGTATTCTGCCTCTAAGTATACGCCACAAGTACTAGCAAAATTAAATTACGGGAACCTCCGCAAATTCTACCCCCTACACGATAACAAATGCTCACATTCTAAAAACCATCCCCGCACTTTGTGTTCATATGTTATCATTCATTCGTGCCTTCCAGACTGAAGGTTGAAACCTAGCCATCGAAAATCACCAGGCCGTTTTGTGCTTCTATATTTTTTAAAGCTTTTTTTTATGATTTACGCTTTAAAAATCCCAAATTGACTTCGAATATCGCGCACTGCCGTTGATCCGGGAAGCAGGACTAGGGATCAAAAGGCGCTTCTACCAATTTTGATCAATCAACCGGCTGGGTAAAAATTTCACACGTGTTTTTATTACATAGAGGAAATTCTCGGAATTTTCCTTCAAACGCATACGATTTGTTTGACCGTGGATTAGCCGGATGTGTTTTCACAGGAAATAAGCCGTCAACATTTTGTAGTTTGGTGGCATTATTCAAGGTCTCATCGTTTTGCCCCACAAACTTACCGCACTGTCAAAGTGACTGTTCTCAAAAATCGGATGGTCAGATGATATCATGTCATCCGACATGTCGTTCTCTAATCTTGTATGCTAGCTTAGAAACGGGGTAGCGTAAGGACTTCGATTTGGTGTAGGCTGAAGCATCCAATTCAAGGAAAAATTGGAAAGCTGAAATGAAAATCTCTCTCTTCCTAACAATCCTCTGAGAACACGGATGCATATCAAGAAGATAAAACACTTCTTTATTCTTTTTTCAGAATCAGTCAATTTACAATCAATATTGTAAAAATCCGTGAGGATTTAAGAAAGTTGAGGCGCAAATCTGGATGCTATCTAGCAAATCCTTCATTGTTTAAATAAATGGTGGATAATTGTTGTAAAAGCAGTCGATAGATATGATGAGATGGGGATTAACCCTCGAAATGGGGAATATCAAAATTGCGCGTACTGTCTTGAATATTTTTCAATGTATTTAACTTTGCATAGTGAGTGCTCAAAGAATCTGGCTGGTCGCGTTTCTATTAGAGGAGTTAAAACACTTTAATGAAAACATGCCTGTAGATTACTTTGTTGCACAGACGGCGGTAAAATACTGCCCAAACTCGTTTAAAATATTATCTTTTTCAACAGTTATTTTTGAGTAACTGTTTCTTGGTAATAGCTATCTTTAGTTACTTATAATGAAGCAACAATAATAATTATTATAATGGTAAAGTAATAAGGAAAGGTAACGCATATCCCTTGCCGATTCTACATATCTCCATCCTTTGGTAGCTAGGCGCTGATACGTTTTAAAAGAAAACAGGCATTTGGTTGGGGTTATGATCAGTCATTTAGTGCACAAATCCTCGGCAGTCTATCGTAATTTATCTGAAGAATCAAGCAAAAAGCCTGTTTTGTAATAAGCTCTTTCTTCCAATTCACGGAAGCGTTTGGGATTTTTATAATTGCTCCACTAAGTAAACTTCTTGAGCGCTGATTTGAGTCACATTTCTTTCACCATATTAAGAGAAAGCTTTTTAGTTGGTACTAGAGGACTTATTTGTCCAGGTATGTGATAGACAACGAAAAACTTCGGCAGCATTTAGTACCATGTAAGAGTTTGTCGTTCTGATGACTCAATAATGGCCGCCAATTTTCAGTCACTATTCAGCCTTTTACAAAGAATTGCTTGCAACCGTAAAACTTTTGTTAGAATGACTGTAAGGACGCCCGAATATTTGTTACAAAATAAAACATTTCCCGGGACATCATAATTTTTGTGAATGATCTTATTAATCGTCAGTCGTTGTGGTGTGCCTCATAACTTTCGAACGATGAACTTATATTTAGTTTCATCATTTTTCTTCGGATATGAGGTCATGAAACCGTAATTTGTAGGTCTCCCACACAGGCAGATAACTATTCGGGTGGGTAAGTCCGATCATCATCAGTTGCTAAGTAGTTGTCTGGTTGGTCCCAAGTGACATTCACTATCTGCAGAAAGTCTTCGTTGGGCGCGTAGTCTGTAGAGAAAAAAGTCGAACACCTTAAAAAATTTTGCTCTCTCCCTTAGTCCAAAAAAATTTGTCCGACTAAACACGAAGAGGCCAATTCTCTCGGAATACGACAATATGCTGGCTGTGTACTGTTTTTATAGCAGCTGCATTTGGTGTTATTTTTTCTTGTGAGTAAAGACAGTTACAGGCCACTGAAAATTAATCCGCTGGATATCACGGAAATTTTAATTCAGATGACCCTTGCGCAATATCCGTGGGTTGTCTGCGCATCCGGAATTCGGTACCAGTTATATTACATAAGCTGGACTTTTACATTTAAAAGAAAATTCATTTTTTCAAACTTTCAAGCCATTAATGACACCCTAAACTACAGTGGTACAGATGTGTTCCACTCCAGTGAACTTATTCCACTTCCAACGGCTTTCAGGTAGGTTAACTCCGGATGAATACCCTTCTGGGTAGTTGGCTTCTCGCGCTTATGTTTTCTTGAAAAAGAGGCGTTCGATACATGTCTGACATATCTCACGCGATCAGACTCCACTTAGCTCGCTTCTGTAACAGACGTTTTAAAAATATGACCGAAGATAATCAATGGAATACAGAAATGGACGGAATGGAAAAGGTTATTAGTTAAACGAAAATTTTAAGTCCGTAAGTGCAAATGGGAAGACAAGTTTGGCGGTAAACCATCATGAGCGAGAGATTCATCTGGATTCAGCGGATACTCTAGTTAAAAGTAAATCTGTGTGAAACTGAGACAATGTGTCACAACCCATATATTTTCAAAGGAGGTTTGCACAATACCATTCGTTTGTGGACTTCATGGGCACACTAGACTCAAAATATACATTTATGACAAGATTTTACAATTGTGGTGAAATCCTGGAAGAAAACAAAGAAGGAATGTCGTATCTGGCAAGATATAGCTGCGCATAATGCTCTGATTTCCGTTCAAAGTTATTCAAATCATTTGTACGTCAGACGGCTGGTAGCGACGCCGTCAAAGAAGTGTCCGCGTCAACCCTATGGCTTGTTGTGTTTCGTATTAATTGAAATCGCATATGAGTATGAGGCCTCCCTTGTGTGTGTTGTGTGATGAATGTTCCGGGAGTTTGCTTATTTTCGAAACGACATCCGTTGTACTATTTACTCAGGCATAAAACAAACAGGTAAGTAACTATGGAAACCCCCCCAACTTGCGAATCAAACTGGTGTCAACGAAGGTTCGCAAGATTGCTTAAAACTTACCAACACCTCACGAGCGGATTCACGTATCTTTGTGTTCAGCACTAAGGCGCAATATCAGCACATCCATCAATTTTATGTCCCAGCTCATCCTAAATTGTAGCACATTTACAAAATACACTCGGTTGCACAACAATATTTTTTAGCACGAGGTGTGACAGGATCCGAGCTGAAGCTCTCGTTTATTATACTCATCAGATGAACTTGCTACACAAAGAGCACACTATATTTTGAATACGACACCAGAGTTATTTCTTTTTTTTCGTCGACTACGTAAATTGCTCAATTCTCAGATTTTGTGTTACATATCCTTCTCACGGAATCTAATTTGACCACATACGAGTTTACTGTCTTGTTTACAAGTGCATTGGTAGAGAGTGAAAATCATCAAAACTGCAAACTAAAGACAATAAGCTGTCGCTTACTCAACTATAGTTGGTCTTTATGTAAAAACGTGGGTGACTTTCCGCCTGTTTCTTGCTTTCTATCGGAGTGATAGATAAAATACGCACATGTACCTTGGAAAAATATTCGATTTTTTAAACAATTTTATTGTTTGCTGTGTTTGGATTTTCTTGGGCTGTGTTTTCTTTAGCACGCTACGCTGTTGATCGGATACTCAGTTTTGGAGAGGTAACCGCGTAGTATCACTCATTTATCAGATCTTACAGCAATAACGTCTCTTTGGAGATCTGCGTGAGACGTTTCTAATCAGAGTGAGAGAAAAGCACCCTGCTTTAGAGATCACTTTGAAATCATGAGAATTATTTTAAAGTCTGTATATAACATCAGCTCGGGTCATTCTTGCTCTAACGCAAATTAATGTTTATGCGAAGAATCATCTGCCCCATATACTCGAAAACTTATCCTTCCAGCTCATACAAGTGATACTGCACTCTAAAAACCTTATTATTGCGTCTGTCTAAAAGAAAAACATTAGCGTGATTCTCGGAAAAGCGTTATCATCGGAAAGCTTTTTCACCATTATCATACTTACGCATCTCACAAACTCCTATGGTGATTCGACTTTACATGTGATAAAACGCACCCATCTTTTATTCACGGAATCCATCTCATCCCGTCACCAATTGACTGGCCCCTCGAGTGACGGCTTCTCATATGAAAGTTCACCCATCATGTGAATTTTTGTGGCTTCCGAACGGCTTACAGTTTGTTGATAGTGTGGGGCGATTTGGGAATTTCTGACAAACTGAGCCTTTCGTCCCAGAGTTTGTCACTCAGGGGACAAATCAACAATGGACCGCGTTGTGGATTTGTTGATTAGAGGATGAGTGGCGCTATATCGTGTACAAAGTGCTATTCAGCAACAGCAGCGGCTCCTCACCGAACTGTTTACTGATCACCTAATATCCTTGTGGTTATGAGTTCTAGTTTTCATTAAAACTCGTTGGAATCTCAAGACTGGTAATTCTCCATCAAGAATAGTACAGCCTCGACCCTTTAACATAGATTAGCAGGAAACCCCCACTGAACTATTCTATGAAATGCTCAATTGGTTGATTTGTCCCTCCATGACTATGGAAAAAATCGAGGTTAAAAAGCACTGGACTTATAGATGAAACTAAAATAGGACCAGGTTATCGGGAATGTATTGATTAACTAAGAAACCGCAAGCCTTTTAGAAGTTAGGAGCATGTGTTTACATTACCTTTGTTTGGATAATTGTTCTGGTATCCTGATACACTTATTATGTTTAGTTGGAGCCAGAGAAAGGAAGCACTAGAGGCCAGTCTAGCTGTTACCACAATTCACCCGCAGCGATTGCCTTTATTCAAGAGCCGGGCTTCTTGCAGCCTCACCAGCGCACGCCAGGGACAACTCCGAGCACTATAACCTGCTTAGGCATGAGCAACGTGATTGAGAATCAACGGGTTACGTTTCAGTGTCGTCAAATTTTGATTCATGAAGTTTTGAATCATAACCTATTAGCATATAGACTCCGTTATTCGCAAAGTTATGGCTTCCCTACACCGTTATATTAGGTAGTTGTCCACGTAGAAAAGAATATCACATCATTACCTGGACGTGCACCTGGACCTTGCACTTGCGATAGCGCACGTTGTTGTCCTTAGCTAGCCATTTCCTCTACGTTTCTAAATAACCTCAACGGACATAAATTTTTCGTGGACTGTTAGTACGATATTCGAGATCTCGCAATTTGTTTCAATAAAGGAAGCTACTCACAAGTTTGCTAGAAACTCTTCAACAGTCCAGGACTGGTTTCGTCTTTCTTGGGGCTCATCAGGTGAGCGCAGTCCCAGAATTCCCGTCAGCCTTCAGTTTTGAATGACATTCAACTTCCTGTCAACTGATATACGTGGTTGAGGGGTCTTTGTACTCCTTAATGAGGCCTCATTGAAAGTCCTGATCTTGGATACTCGTTAGTAAGTCCTAATTTACAATTACAATAGTGTGCATATTTTGAAAACAGCTAAGATAATTTTCATACAAAGTCATTTATGTAGTTAATACTAAGAAGACAAACACAGTCGTTGTTCGCCACAAGGAGACATTAAACAATCCGCCAGGGGTTGAAATATCCGAACTATATTTTCTACAGATGAGGTGAAATGCGTATGTTGTTTAAGGTGGATTAGTTGTGGGTACTTTAAACTTGATCCTCATGAAGGTCATCAAATTTCACCGAAACAGTAGATTAGGATAAAACGTTGCTTTACTGTTACCGATTCTTCCAGTATTCAACTGAAGTTCGCCATGCTTATTGTAGGCATATTTCATACAAGTTTACTTTGGGTGCAGATTGGTTTTGATATCACCGGGCTGTTTTTAAAGTGCAATAAATGGAATATTTCACTGTTCAACCATAAAAAATTCGGTACAGTCTGTTGACATTTCTGATCAAATTGACGGCCTGTGGTAAACGGAAACTCAACTATAGCCATTCCATAGAGTAAGAGAGAGAGAGAGTGCTCAGCGGTCTATGCAAGAACTCAGTGAGTGGAAGTCTGTGTTGTGAACTGTACGTTTTCTCTCCTTCTCAGCGGGCTCGAGCAACCTGGCGGTATCTCAGTCCTCATGCGTCCTTCGGGTTCCGAAAGTGTGTTGCAGCTGAATGAATATCCACCACTGTTAGATAACCCGCACTCTGGCTCAAAGTTTAGATGCTGCTAAACGCGTTTGAAGCAAAAAAGAAGACGGTAAGGTAATACCAGGTTTTCTCAATTCTCTCACATCGGTCTGATTGGTCCTGGGATTTGGAGATACGGTTGACATTGGGAATCTATCTGTTTTAAAATTAAATTTTGTGAAAAAATTACTTTAACTTCCTGTTCAACCATGTATTGTATGAGGCTCGTATCATTGTCAGCCGAAGTTGATCTGACTAAACATTTCTAATAACATTTCTATTTAGAAGCGCTTAACTTATCAACTTCATGGCATTTTTCAGTGTTTTAGCTCACAAATTTACGTTCATCCGACTGAAAACGTTTTATTGAACTTTCTGATGAAAATGTTACGGAGTTCGGAAAAGTATACAGAAAAAAACTAAAAGCAAAAATGGTTGCAGATGGTTTATTGATTTTTCTGTGAATTCTTTTTATTACAGAATTACAAAACGTCTGTCGGGTAATCCGAACCCTCCTTAAAATGGTTCATTTTTACTTAAAGAGTTCTGCAAATATTAAGCAAATATCTCCTCCTTAAAACAGAGCAAATTTTACGGTTAAAAATGGATAAACATTCAAAATCTTTGAACCAACGTCATTTACTGCAAAGTTTACAACGACAAGCCAAATATTTGTCCGAAAATATTAAAGACCTAATGTACTTGAAGATGAATTCGATGACACAAAACATCTGACAGCTTTTGAGTGTGCATAAATCTGTTGCCTCGGGGCTGTCACTGCACAAATTTTTTATCTGGACGTGGATCCAGTTTCCAACTGACGGCTGTTGAGCTGCGCGTTATTTCGGTGTTCGCCCGTTTGCTTTTGCAGGATGCTTGCTCTTGTAAGATTTCATGAAGAAAGTATTATGTTCTGGTGCGATCCCACCGGTTGCTGCAAGCGTTCAACATTCTACTGTGTGAAAGGTAATTTAATGCAAAAGTAAATGAAAGCTTAATGAAAGTAAAATTTCCCCACAAACTTTTGTTTGCTATAGGCAAGCTCTATCATGCAGTAAAAGAAATCAGAATCAAACAGACAACAGAATGCGTCCAAAAACAACACTTTGTGTTATTCTCACCACCGATGACGGCGTCTGGGTACTCGGTTTGTGATGAGACCGAGAAAAGGAGATCCGTAATTTCTGTTGGCATGTGTAAACCAAACATGGCTAGCCAGATTTCCGACACACAGATGCGTTGTCTGTCTTGAACAAATGAATTTAAATCTTATAGATGTAATTGTTTTCGCAAGTGATTAGAAATCATCAAAACACTAACAGGAATCACTTCTGTTGGGGAGACAGTGGTAGCACGCGGCCTCTTCTCTATCGCATTCGCCCCCGAGGAGTACTACTCTCAAGAATATGAGCTGAGATTTCGAAGTGGCTGATTCTAGTCAATTGATTAGACTAATGATACCCTGCTTGCTACTGACTTACTACGTACATTACGGATGAGAAACATTTTTGCCAACACTGCGCTTAATTGCCTCCCTCACTGACCAACCTGGTCAGCCTATCCCTTTGTGATTTGCTTGACTGGTACCTGGCAAACATAGATACTAGTTCACTAGACGGGGGATGTATCACTTCGGCTTAGTTACCAGAAGTTATCGAAGGCGGTGAGTTTGGCCCCGCGACTGATGTGCAGTTTCTTGCATCAAGATGGGTCGATAAACTGTGGAACTGGCCAATGATGAAATACGCCAACTCGCGTTCATTATTCACCTCTGCCGTATTCATAGCAGTAGCTCAGACTCTGAATCCAGCACAACAGTATTCCAATGTGGATTGACGCCTCTGTTTACCTGGGTAAATCCTAAAAAGGAGTGGGCGATGGAACAAATAACCGTTCTTTGAAGCGCAGTTAAAACTCTGATAAGAAATAGAGCTGATGACTGGGAGCTGTCTCGTTTAATTTTTAGTTTGTTAGAGTGCAGTGTAGTAGGACCCTCATCCACGCCACCACTCGATGGCCTGGGTGTGAGATTACTTAAATACCGAGTGGATGTTGTTCGACAGAATAAGTGCCGTAAGGTGCACAATTTCCCTATGTAAAGCGTGGCGCAAAGGAGGCTTTCCCATGTCTCAATGACGATATTAACCCAGTTCAACAGTGTAAACGTCGTGTAGTACTACGCATTTTCTCGCCTTTTGACTGGTGTCAGATAAGTACGAATACGTCACCTACAAGCAGATGGGCATATCGCAGTACTTTTTTTCAGAAAAACCCTCCTGTCGACGGATTCGATAAATGTTTCTAACTGCAAACCACGTTTGGGAGATAAATCTTTTTGAACCAAAGATAAATCATTAACTGGTTTCACAAAGTATCGAGTGATTTCCATGGATAAAACGCTATCTATCTCCCCTGCTCCTCTGTTCCAGAATGACGTATCGGACAGCCAGTTCAAAAGGTTTTCCTCGAGAGAGATACCAACTGAAAACGATAAACCATAAAAATTGAAAGAAGCATTGCACCACTTATATAAATATTTCGTTACCATATGAGGACAAATCTCTTGTGATGATCCGCAGTGTTTAGTGTGAGTATTGCCGAAGGAAAAAAAGAAGTATTCCGTTACCTGGTTGATGAAGATCCAGAAAATTCTAATATGTTGCTTTGTGTGAATTATGGAGCTGTATACACATGAAGCGCCCAAAGCGAGACGGCATGAAATAGGTTATTCCAACACTATTATGCCTTTTAGAAAGCCTTAACGAAATTAAAATTCTAGTAACACAACGAACTCTGCATGCGATACCCTTTATTGGCCACCGTTTGCTCGAGGAATGTTCCTACAGTCAGCTGAAGTGTGTTCATAAATGAAGAATATGTTGTAATATAAGGTGCCCTTCAGGCTGCTTTGAACTTGACACAAAACCTACTCTGCTGAATTGAAAATGTCCTTCAGTCAGTGTGGTCCCGAACACAACACAAAATTGATCAAATAATCTTTGATAGTCTACTACCACTTTCGCCATTCTTGGAAATCCCCAGACAGACCTGTTTGTGAGGTTCGGATAACCTTACTTTCAATCTGAACACCAGCGTGTGTGAAGTTTGCGGAATGCATCCACACGCAAACTAAATAATGTTAATGGGAAATTCAAATGAATCCGATGCACATTCCTTGTTTACGATAGGTTTCAACTGAAGATACTGCACAAGGACCATCTGTTGCTTCGTTTGGAATGAAACATTGAATACAGATTATGTTTGTCGCCCGTTGAGATAACTTGTGAATGAGTGCATTTTGCCATTCATACAAAACATGTGTTCAGTATTGATCCGACACTTTCATGATGAAAAGTCAACTGATAGCAGAAATAAATTGAAACAAACAACCAGATGACTAAAAAGCCGCAACTTTACCCTAGTTTTGAATAGAACAAAGCAAAGGAACAGTACCCAACAGGTGGAGTGTTCGTCTTGTCACGTATTTTATCTCGACCCCACCAAGCTGATCCGATCAATGCTTGCTACTGCAGCTGTATTCTTTCCTCCGCATTTTTCTCACTACCCCGCCAACCTATTCTATGTGCCGTGGAAACCGCGCTTGTTGGTTTTATGGAAAGTAAACTCGTTCCAGTGGCTACGTCATCTGTGATGTCGCAAAACATGAATTCGCCGGACAAGGCGAAACGTTTCCTTCAACCCTCTTCCCCCTGTGCGCATTTTGAACCAGATACTTTAGGTGTTTGCCAACGGTCAAGACGAAACCCACACTATACGTGCTTTATTGCTGACTTCATCGTATCCCGGTGAGAATTCACCGAAGAATGATTCCGAATTTGTCATCAAGAGTAATCTGACGGTAGTTTGAGTAGTCTTTCTGGCGACTTGAGTTTGCAAGTCATTCCCATAAATAACTTTTATAGGCGATTTACTCTTTCACGTACATATTGAAATATTTAAGAGGATTCCAGATGCTGTACGCACATCCGTGTCAAAAATGGTGACGAGAATTACTTGCCATTATGTTATCCTTGTGACACCCGGAGTGAACATTTGAAATACTGACAAGACAAATGACAGTCTTGATCCATGCAGATTATTCCAAACTTAATGCGGTTATTGGATGCTCCCGCATATCGCGTGCTATAAATCTCGTAGAAACGCCCGGAACAAATGCACAGTGATATGTTTACAAGTTTATTTCCTTCTACCATGAGGTGAACAATAACTGGATTGAAATAACGTGTAATTTGGTTTGTGTAAGTACCTAGTGTACTCGAACCAAATTCGAGCAAAGCTAGTGTAGACCTATCGTCCTAGACAGTGTCTTTGGTGAAACACTACACTCAGACCTGTCTCGTTTTCTGCTGACTTCCGATACACAATTGAAAAGGTCTGAGTGATTCAGCGAGCGAAAGAATCAATTTCCGTTTTCCCGTGGTTGCTATCGACCAAACTTACGGTGAGACTGAAATTTGTTCAAAATTTGAGTGACATTATGCATTCACAATTCTGAACGTAGCTTGCGAACAAAAATATTGCACAAAGCTCGTTTCGTCATTTCCTCAAGCAGCCTCACGAAGCTGAACAATGAGGTCCAAAAATATTTAAATACGGGTAAACTTTCATTCGGGACACGACCCCGGAAGAAGTCATTAGATTCAAAAACTTTAACTGCGTCTGGAGTGCTTGGTTAATAATAGGTCTGTATCAAACACATTTCGCCTTCCTAATCTGGTATTTTCGGTTTTATTAGGGCTTTCAAAACGCAAATTCAGGGACTAGTCTCAGATGAAAGGCCCAGAGCTTTCAGTCTGGCCAACATGTTCCCCAAAATTGTAGGCCTCCTGCATTTGAAAGACGTACACGATTGCTTAAATATCAATTCAATGGAACCACGGAACCTCTTTTAGCACAGCACTTTCGGTGTAGGATTGCGATAGCAAGTACAACATCGGTATCATCTCAACAACACCGCAACTTGGTAGTATAGGTAGATTAGTTTCCTCACGAAGCGCACTACTCATGAGATTTATAAAGAATCGCCAACAGCTCATAACTTGTTTTGCGCTTCTTGGCAGATCGATCAGGTATATGCAGTTCCAAATACAGTTTAAAATACGGTTCTTTCAATATGAGGTGACACGTGTCTTTGTGTTTGCTGCAGACTAATCAGTTCTATTTTCGGAATAAGTCCACCCCATAAGGTATATTTAACATATGTCAACAGTTTTTTTTTGGTTGAACAGTACCAAATTTATATCATAACTGCCAAACTTCTACCAACTACACAAGTTAAATATGTGAACAGCTTCCGACACGATTGATGGCATTTATAGAACAGGCACAATGAAGTAGTTCTTCCCTTGAGAACCACCACTTCTTTTTTGTTAATATACCGATTTATGGGATATAATCGTCAAGCAAGTTGCTTTCGGTGACGGTATTGTTGGAAATTAAAATATCTTACTCAAAGCTTTTGTGTTAGTTTCTAACTTAAATGATGTGATGTGAAAATAGGGGATTTAATAATTGCTTGCACACAAAGCTCGCAAACTGCAGACATTTGCCCGAAAAATTTATCAACAAATAAAGCAAAGCATCCTGAGAATTTTGAAACTTTTGTCAAAATGTGCTGATGTTAATTCTGGGACGCTCAAGATAAAATTGAATGCTCTTAGAAAACAGTTTTCACTTTTGTCCCCTACTGATGTACATTTTCAAAAGTCATGTGACAGCATGAAACAGCGACAAAAACAAACATAAAACAATAAGACTAATGTTACCTCATGCTCAATGCTTTACTAAATTGCCGCCAAACCATCGGAATTCTTAGTTGCTCAACGTTGCAAACGTTTTGTCAGAATTCAAAATGACAGCAGTAGTGCACGGTCGGATGAAATATAACCGACAGTGAAGTGTTCCCAAGCCAGTTTTCAGACCCAGTTAATGAAAGAACAACTATCTGATCCAAATCCGATAAACTCACCAAAGCAATCAATATTCAAGCACATCAAGACACTGCTTGCCAGCCCTTTCTAAATACTTCCAAAGCCAGTGAGAAATAAAATAATGCCTAAAGGTAAGTCAAAGAAGAATCAAGTATTTTTTATTCCGGATTCATTTTGGATATTTCAGTCTCTCATCAGAACGAAGGAAGACGAAGGCCAAATTGAAATTGCTTGCTGGTAAGTAAACTGTCTTTTTTCACTTGGTGGAACGTATATAGAAAGGACAAACCCACGGTTAGACATTTCCACAAAAGATGATGAGACCAACACAGAAACATACAACAAAAAACACGAACCTTAAGGTGTTCTAAGAGAAGAGATCAACGGATCTCCACGGGTTGGGACACTTTGGAGAAAAACAGTACTGCTGTTTCTCAAGTGATTGGATGAGCAACGATGTACTATTTGAATAAAAGATACATGAAGTGAGAAAGAAGAAGCATGGATTGGCAGACGATTTGTGTTGTGTCACCGGAAAAACAAAGTAACATATGTAAGGTTCCGGCAGTAAAAAAGGAGTCTACAGATTATTGGAACGAAGTCTTGCTGAGGAGGCGTAGAGCCTTCCTTCGAATGAAATCTTGAACCAGCACCGCATAGACTTGGATGGATCATTATTGCTCCCGAATGTTTGATGTGTAAGAACGGGGAAAAGATTTCGGGAAGCGATAGAGTAGAAAGGGTGGACTAATGAATTTTGGGGAACTTTAAACTGAGTGTGGCATGATGAGGAAGTAAGCATTAGGGCGTTAACGTTTGTGGACTACTCGAAGGAATTGAATCCATCATTTGGGTCATAAACGAGAAAATTTTGCGAGTGCTAAGAGGCTACCTTTCTAAAAAGGTTCGACTGCTGGCAGGAGCCTCCAATATTTAAGCTGCGTACCTTACAATAGAGTTACGTCTACATTTCGATTGCCGACAAATCAATAAAACTTAAATTGGCGTGTTCAGTGCGATATGGGAAGAGGAAGTAGAGACATTAACAAAAGGGGACGGTGAGTTTATTTTTCTTCCCATTCGAACGCACGCCTAGTTGAGCCATTCGGGAAATGATTGCTTCCGTGCCTAGAAAAAGATGAAGAGCAGAATTCGCGCGGGAGAACAAACGTACGTTTCCCCAGAGAATTCTACCAGAAAATCAGCAGGTATAATCCCAGCCAGCAAATTTTATCTTTGAATGTACGACCATAGGCAAAAGTAATTTGGAAAAAGCAAGTGAATAGGAAAATTGACAAGATAATAATAAGCGTAATCAAGTACTATGCCGGCGACAGTGGCAGTTCAGAAAAAAAGAAAAAAAAGAATTAAAGTAATCTAATCAGCTTCGCTATTATGCGTACTGCGACTAGCTGGTTGACAGAAATGATGGCTGAGGGAATTGATAATAGGAAAGAGCTCGACCTCATGACTTACACGGGTTCTGCTGGAAATGAACAGCAGTATCCTTTTAAGGCAAAGTGCAAAGATTGACACCGGTGAGCGATTCCACAGCTGAAAAGAATGGAGTTATCTATGTGCAGTTAATTTTTGATAAAAAGAAACCGCGAGACGCACTGCCGTCATTAAGCCACAGACAAAATAAGAGGACATTTGTTATAGCAAGGAAAGCGGCTTTCTTGACAAAATGGCTCGGAAATAGAAAGCCGCGGAACAGACCAAGAAAAAGAATGTGGGCACACATTAAGCATCTAAATAAGTCACAGGAAAACAAATAGTGAGAAAGCAACGGATTAACCCGGCTTTCAGACCCTAGGATTTGCATCTCACTTTGAAAAATAAATGAGGTGAGTTGGAGGGCAAGTAACCCGATCCAAAGTTATAACTCAGTCGACCTAGCTTATATAGCATGCCCTTAAATTCAGATGTAAAACATAGCCTTGTGATAGTTTGTATTTTCGTGCTTAGTCCAAAACCAGAATTATAAAGTTTCTAAGCACAAGATACTACCCTAAGCGGCACGTTGACCACTGTAGCAGATATCGGGTGCTGGGAAATTTCATAGGTAGAAATAGACAGCAATTAAAACTGGATGCCATTTTTCGTCAAAAACCGTTAAAAAAAATAAGATGGGAGATACCCATTGCAAATGGAAATTAAACCCGTAAATTTCACACACGGAAGTGCCCGCAGCCATACTTCGCATTTGTAATACAATCCAGTGAACAGTCGACCAATTGTGACCCGGCTCTCCAAAGGGTGCAAAGGTACTCAACTGGACTGAATACCGCATCTGTTAGCTGCTCTTAAAACACAACAAGTCTGAAGAAAATAGAAACGTTTCCATATGAAATTCAGGGGACATTGCCTTCCGAATTCCTCATGCTGGTATGAAGAATATAACACTGCATGAATACGCGTACTTTGAAGCAATAAGAGATACCTTCATGTCTTTAGTGACAGATTAATAAATTTATGAAATTGCATACTTCCGAAATTATTGGTGGCCTGGCTGACACCCTAGCGTAGTGCTCCTGACGATAGTTTAAATTAATAAGACAAATAACACGGAGAGAATTGAGCACTCTAGTGATATCGGAAATCTGCAACTTTCTGCCAACGATTCTTCATTCGCAAGAACATCAGCAAAGGCCCACATTTTACTTTCAAGATTGGTTGATTTTTGCATGTCAGAAAGGCCGAAAACGTAGCCCAAATCATTTTTGTTTTCGCAAAATTTGTACGCCAACTGCATATTCAAATCGTTGTCCTCATGATTGTACTGCGGAGATCTGTTCTTTTATGCTACAACTTCTCCAACTGAATAAAAGTTAGTTTTAACAATATTTGTTTACTCAAAACGTGTTTGTTCATAAGCTAATGATTAATTTTGTTCGCTTCATCACATATTGTCAGTTAGGGGATTATGAGTTGAATTTGTTAATTCCCGAATCCTTCTAGTTCACGGGAATCTTGAGTGCCATATTTTTCGTTTTGTTTCCCAATTGTCCTCTGACCTCGGCGAATTCACTACAGAACAACAGAACACACGAAGAGACGGTCGACAACACAAGGATTTGTTTCTAGCAATCCAGGGATTCCGATATTTTCTTATCACTCAAGTTAATTCAGTAGGTAATTGAACATCAGAGTTAAATCGATAGTCCAGAGTAGCTGTTTTGACAGAGGCTTCTAGAATGTTTTAAACAAATGTTTGGTGTAAAATTGAACGCACGTAAACTAGATTCCACAAGTTATTTACTTTTTCACAATGTAAATGCGCTTAATGTTTTTTATTTGGCTGAATATTATGATTATAACACATGTGTAAGCATAATCTTACTTCAATAAGGCGTCAAAATGGAGAGAAAAATATGCATCTACAACTTATTGGAACAATTCGAGATCATGGTGGATATATCTAGCAGTCTAGTGAGTGTTGTGTAAATCGCATAGCCGTTTTCGTTTCATTTCCTCAACGAAATCGATCGTCACAACCAGGGCAGTTAGTGGATCATCGTTTGAGAAGTCGGGAATATCACATCGCTCAAGCATGAGCACGTTTGCCTGTTCAGACGTGAAAATCCAGATGCGCCGAACGTGCGCTGGTGGGGTAGTGGTAACGCGCTCGCCTCGCATGTCGGATGCGCAGATTTCAAAACCGGACATGGTCAAAGATATACACTGCCTAGAGCAAAACTCGAATCCAGTGCTTTTCTCCTTTTATGTGGTCTCATCAGAATAAACACACCAGCAAAAGAGGACGATTATTCAAACAAGAGTGGTATGAAAGTGAAGGAAATGTGTTTCCATTTCTTTACTGATAAACTGCTTCACACCGTCCTCTTATTTCTGGTAGATGGAGTGTTATTTCTTGCCTGTCAGCTTTACCCGGTCTGTCAATCTTTAGAAATCTGACAACTGATGCTTTTGGTTCACTCGTTTACACAACCGAGGACAGTTCATCTTTGTGCACGCCCAGTGAAAACAACAGTTTATGTAATCTATTTAGTTACCAAAGCGAACCAAGTGTGTAATTGGGCTATTGCGATATATATTTCGGTGTTGCTTAATACCAAACAGGAAGTAATTTTCAAATCGCAACACGGTTGTTGTGAGTTAATATGAAATCCCACAATGGAATTGATTTGTATTTAGGTCAGCTTTTTGTAAATGGTTAGCTTGATTCGATTATTTCAGTGGTTTGCTGAACAAAGGATCACGCCGCTAAACTAGGCGAGGTTATGATACCTTCCCACTGTTCCAAGTTAACGTATATCATGCGTAACTCACTCAAATTGTTTTTTAAACAAACTGAGTAATCCATCGAATTAGATCATCACGGATGGACCTTTATGGAACTCTAAGCACTGGTTACTTACGGACCCGCATCGTTTGTATAGCTGGCTGCCAGGAGCTCGTAGATTAAATATGTCAGTGAGTGGGTAAGTGATGCTTTTGTAACAATAGTGGCTAGATATTCATGTGCAAGATGCGATTCAGTAATGTGTGATCGCAAATGAGAAATAGACTACGATTAGTGATACAAATGGCGGTACATTTTCAGAACTGATTGTAAAACGTACGTTTGAATTACCGACAGTAAGATAACTACATCACAAATACTGCTGCTTTGCTGTTTACGCTACAGAAAATGCCACGAAACATTCAAACACTTGGCAGCGTTTCTACGGAAGCGGTTTACTCATAGGACATGTCGACCACCTTTTGCATACTGGATGAGTATGTCTACACGCCAAAAATTCGGCCCATTACTGATTGTTTGCTGATATCCTGCGGAACATTTCCATCGAATTGGTCCTGCTTATTATTGCCCGCAACCAAAATTGAATGCAATGAATGAACGCTGAATTTATATGCTTTGATGACCTCTTAAGACATGAGGTCAAGAGAAGAATGCCAGACGCTTCCGCCGAAGAGAAGGGAAGAAGTATTTTGACAAACCCTATTTCCGTAAATATTTTCCTTTGTATCGCGTCCAGCTCAATGACTAATTGCGTGCAAGAATTATTCAGTAGTTCAACTCCATCGCACGCTGAAAGAGTGTAATTCGTCCAGTCGTGATAGAAGTTCTGTTATTTACCTGCGCGCTATAAACCACAGGCTAAGCATAGTGGATTGTTTACCCAAACGGCTGTCAGCTTACGGCGACCCTATATGTAATGAACATAAACTGTTTATGGTCCAATGAATGCGAAAACTCGTTGTGTATGTTTTGAGCTCAAGTTCTGGTATTAGCTAGTTTGTAATTTCATACCCGCAGTGCTGTACCTGAAATGGCCGTTGTCGCATAGGTACATTATGTTGTAATCAGTTGGAAGGGCTAAAATTTTGTGGTTGATCAGAACTTGTATTGAAGATGCAGTTTTGTCTCCCCGCATCGTTCCGGCATTTGTTTGGAATTATTATTTATGATCTTGCAAAACACTGCAACTTTCCATATACACCTTCCTGTCTGTGTGAAGGAAAAGGTGAAGAAAATTATTGCGCACTATTGTAGTCGCACTGGCTCAATTTCACTTGACCAGTGAAAATAATTCCGTAAGTCCTCTTGTCTTAGAGCGTAAGCCTGAAACACCAAAGTGTGTTTATATTCATCTTCAAGATCAGGTATTTGACAGCCAGGTGGTCAGAATTAACTTACCCGGTCTGCAAAAAAGATGCATTTGCTGATCGGTCAAAAATTCTAACTCATTTATACAATATCTGAGCGATTGCAAAATTCTAACACCATAGCTAACAGCAGTGAAAAGAAATTCTGCCGTACACCATTCTGTCGTGCGCAGTTTTATCATGTACTTTGATCTTCCGTCACCTCGTTTTCTTACACCAAGAGTGACGTGTGAATTGCTTTTTGAAGCCTTGTGCGCCGGCTCGCCCCCCCCCGTGAATTCGGATGAGAAACCTTCGACCAGAAACTACCACCCAACGCTTCAACGCTCCCTTAAGGCAACATACGAGTACACGGCAGATTTACAGAGTATTTTTTATGGTCCCGAAATATTTTCTGTGACCGTGAGATTTGCTTATGTGTTTAAAATATTCCATGGTTATCGCGGGGTTTTAACCACAACCACTGCCCCTTTGTTCGGTCTGAAAAGGCGTGCCTCTGCCATTTCTACAGGAATCTACGAATTTAACTACAGCAAATATTGTGGAGTTAAAGTGTATCCAAAAGACGTGATAGGTTTACGCCAGATAAAACTTTCCATCGCTTCCGACTATTTATGTCTGTTTTGAAATCGCCTTGAACTGAGATTCGGATTTTTCTCTCTTCTCTTTTATACACTAAGAAACACTTTTCTTCTTGTTCTTGGGAGTTTTCAAATTTACCATCCAAATTCATTGGGTCAGTTTTCGTATTTGGCACCTTTAAATCTTCTTCCATGATCATATTATGCCTTCTTTTTGACAAAACTATAGCGCATATCGGTTATGGATCCAGAAATGTTTAATAATCCTTACAAATACCACGGTTTAAAATTTGGAACGAAATTTTGGTGTATGTTGCTTTCAACAATGGTAAAGTTTTCCATGGTATTTTGTGTCAAGTATGGTTATTTTTGCGTGCGTATTATCGACTAACAATACAAATATATATTTTCTCGAACTACAACACACCTAATTCTCTCCTGTTTCTTTTTGTGACTAAGCAATAAGAAGTAGTGTAACAGTGACACTCCCGACATCTAATTTGACCAAAAGCACGTCAAATTTACCGTTTACAGGACAGGCGGGAAAGCTTCCATATAAAGTGCTTTCTCCAAAACCCAGAAAGGTATTTTCGAAAAACAGTACTGTTAGGCTCCCGGTATTTTAATAGAACAAAAACAACAATATGTTAAGGTTTACATGTCATTTGATAAGCTTCAGTATGTGGCGGGAAAATGCTTTTCAAGTTGTATAGTTAAGGTGAAAAAACGGAGACTGTGATTACCTCATGAATCGCAAGCAACATGAAGCTGATAGTTGTATGTCAAAGGGATTCTGGCAAATCTATGTGTACCCCGTCATAAATGCATTTATAATCATAGACACAAATTGTCCCAGAGCAAGTAGCTTTGCTTTGTCTCTCATTGAGTTTGGTCACACCTGTCTGTAAAAATTCAGAATAATTAGATCTTTTTTTAGCTGGTGGTATGACAATCCGCATTTGTGAAAACTGTATTTTTCCAACGCATTGAAAACGAACGAGGACGAAAACGTTTTAAGATCAAAAACAAATCCCAATTTTCGCTGATCAAGGACGTCCGCCTTAAGCATCTGAAATGTTTCAGGACTTGCTGTTGTTTGCCTCTATGAGAAAGTCTGAAATCTGGATAAGATCATCATCAGAGTTCTGTAAAGAAACGGATATTTTTTTCGAGCTCTGGCGCACACCTCAGCAGTTTTCCGAAATACTTTAATGTAAAATGTTAGAGGTCAGTTACACACAGAAGACAATCGTAAAGCCTAATTGGAGGACTTCATTTTAGTATAGAAAATCTCATTCTTAACAGCAGAACACCCATGTACGTTACTCAACGAGACTTGTTTGATCCTGCACGACTACTCAAGCTAAAGCCAGGGGCCTCGCCAAATGACATTAAATCTCCGGTTAAGACAAGTTCCTTATTTTACAACTAAGCACATATTACAGCCATAATACGTCACAAAAAGGTGGGGAGGGTTATCAAATCTTGCAACTCATATGCACTTCCACATTCTGTTCTTAATCAATCCTAATATACATGGACCCAATTCCAACTTTATAAAACCTAGCTAGCAAGATCGAAAAGTAAATGCCGTCCGGTTAAGCACCTGCAAATTAAAGCACCCCATCTGCGCTGACTTAAGAGTAAATCATCGTTGGACATCTGTTGGGATATTTCTCACCTAAGAATCTGATGAGAATACGAATGTCTCGATTTCTTGCAGATACAATTGTAAGTTAAGCCCAACAACCCTTTTTAAAAAGAACTATTAACAAGTGCGAAACGAAGTACCGTAATGTGAAAATCTCCCCCGAAAACCAACTCCTTTCAGCCAAACCTGGCACCTATGTAGATCCAAATAAACATATAAACAGATGCGCTTTTGCTACGCTTGTCCCTTATCCCCTTCTGGTAGTCTATCTAAACCGAAACGGTCACCTGTTTTCGTGATACACTCAACTCCGTTTGGTTCGGCTCTTACATTGCTAGCATTCTTTATGTTGAAATCGGTGCACGGTATGTTTGTGATTTCAACTGTCTGAATTTGATTTGATTTGAATTTCCTATAAAGATTTCATTAACGTTTCAGTCAGTACAAAACGCTACTTCTGCCGCACTACTCCCAAGTGGGACAAGGCTGACTTCGCAAGGGTTTGCTGTATATGTCCTCTTTTGTTTCCGGAAATACACATTAACACTCCTGAGGAAGAGGCGTTATAGACAGACATCTTTTCTCGCCGAACTAGACAGTTTGGGTTCAGACGTCTCATAACCTATCGAAGTGACATCGTCTGTGACGAGCTGCTTCGCTACGCAACGGTGCACGTACAATTTCACCTCGATTCCTGGGGAAGTGTTTGCAGACGAATTGCCCAGCCCCGAAAACAAAATATCGGCGCAGTTATGCACAGTTATTTGAGCAGCCCTAACCCGCTATCTCCAATTCCCAGTGCAAAAAGTTGGGTTACTTACTAAATCAATATTCCTCACATATTTGCTCAAAATACATAAAGTTGTTTTATTCAATTCCGCCTTTTCCAAAATAAGTTTGCTCAAAATACATAAAGTTATTTTATTCAATTCCGCCTTTTCCAAAATAAGATACTGGGTTTTTATCGAGCACTTAAACGGATTTATCCCATTTATCCGATACAAAACAGAAAACACTGCTGAAAAATAGCATAATATTAGCCTGTAATTAATTGAGGGAATGACGTATTTTTAATGTTACGGATTGAAGTTACACTGTAAAAAATATTCTTGAACAGGAGACACTGCCTCGGTGGTCTATCAAGAGAAAATGTGTGGAGTAAAATCTGTGCAGTTCAGAATAGAGATGCAACCTAAGTATGAATTAGTAACTTCATTTTTACTATCATAAAAAGGAGAACTCAAGCCCAATTTATATTCCTTTACCATTCAGCGTATCAAACGTTTGACAGCTTGCAAATGAAACAATGAAATACAAAACCAAGCAATCCATTTAACTAATGGACGTTAAACCTTGGGTATCCAATAGTCCAAGATTGATAACCTCAGCGACAGGACGATATACCGAAATCTCATTACACTACACTCGTTCCACAAGTAGACCAGAGCATAAATAATTTCGCAAGATGAGTGAAACTTCCATCTGAGGTCTTTACTCAAGGATCTTGTCAATACGTAAGGGCGTGATGTGGTTTCCGCCACTGAAGATTGATTGGCTCACTGTCTCCACTAAGTGAGGACAAAACACACTGTTGATCAACCGCTCATAGTCAAACGTTCGGATGCTCAACCACCGGCCCAAAAGTTGCAGGATCAAAGCTCTGAGTTTCGTGGGATGCGCACTGGTCATTATTCCTAACAAGGATACACCAGCAGTACACTGCTTCTGAGCTTTGCAGCACAGAATGGCTTTACTGGGAAGAAAAACCTCTAGTTTGTACTGTTTATTTGTGGTGGGCACAGAAGAATACATATGACTAATGAAGAAATACCAGAAAGGGCGTTGGGGGCGAGATAACTTAATCGGATGTTAAGATATGAGGTATTTTTAATCCGTTGGTACTGCCTGTCAGGCTACAGCCAACACTTTGTCTAGTGCAGTAGTAAAGCTCATTTAAGTTTACGTAACTCCTCCTCGTGTTTCCTATGGCGCACTTTGCCTTAGGAAATCCTATTTTTAAACTTATCTTAGGTTCAATTCCGTTCAATTCGGACATCATAAGTCGCGAATGCAGGAGACATGAGAGAGTGGCAATACCTTGAGCACACGCCGATCACATGACTACGAGAAAACTCTCCATATAACTCTGTCTGTCGGGCCGCCCCCTGTGAGTCTTAGTTCCAAGGTCATTACGTGGTTAGCGATATCAAATAGACAAAAACCAATATAAAAATTAGTCCAAGCAAGAAGACGCAAATAATTTGACGGTCACTGCATGTTTCTGCGATTTGCAATGCATACAAGATTTCAGATAGACTCTCACCTTGTCCACTTAGGCTCCGCTTCATCCGTCGTTGAGAAGTAACGGGTCATGAAAATTTGCACCACATTTGGATCCCAAAGTCACACAACTTTTCGAAATTTCTCTAATATAATTTTGAAAGGTTAATTCACCAAGCACGCTTATATCTTTCTTAAGGATTACTGTTACAATTAGTACACTATCGCGGGGACTCAGGGCTAAATGCCAACAAAAATTGATGATTCGGCGAATTCGCTGCCTAAAACGCTACAATAACTCGCTAGTACCTTAGCATATGTGGCTAAATATTACGGTAATTACTTGCATCGTAGTCCTATCCAAACCTTGCCTCAATGTACCAAGTACTACATAGTACAAATTGTAACACGGTACTTTCACCAAAACTACATTGGTTTCACAACGGTAATTGATCGCAACTTCAACCTAAAAACCAGGTTCAGGTTATATAGTGACGGTTTTGTCCCGATGATCAATCAGTATATTGTTGTGTTCTGTTGAGGTACTATCATAATTTAGTACCCCAACATCGTGAAAACAACCGCGAGTCTCGACATGCGAACGCAGATCCTACTAAAAATAGAGCAAGGACCACCCAATGAATGAGTACTATGCCCTGATTACTGATTCTCAGTGGGCTCTAAACTTGACTAAATGAGCACTTACTTAACCAATCTTTAATGCGAAAACCACAAATTAACACACGTCAGCTAGTGCAATAGATCGGATAATTTCACTCTTGATACAGGTTTATCGAGAAAACCGTAACGATGGGGGAACAATGTGTTCTTCCTCAAAGAGACTAAAAAAACTCTGAACTATTTGACTATAATCAAGGTCAATTGGATCCACACTGTCCCACGCCATCTATTGTTGCAAACAGTTGTTTCCGATTACTGAAGAGTACATTTGTAAATGGAATGAGGCATTAGAAATATTTGTATAAAAGCAGTTTACGCGGTAAGGCGTAGGATAGCAAAGTTGTACCCAGGTCGGTCAACTGGTGTCAACTGAGTAATGCGTTTGGCCGGCCAAGGCACATTCAATGCTTTCATTTGACTTTATTGGTGAAGTGTGTACTGGTGCTGTCAAAGGACGATCGTTCAAGTTGTTAGAATTGCATTTTTCCGATGTGTCCTGGAACGGCTTGGAGGAGATTGGAGTCGCAACTCCAATCCATTGCAGTCCAGTACCCATCATTTTAAGCGGCTTACCCCATTAGCTTGCATTTGACCCTGAAGTTTACAACAACAACTTGGAGATCTTAGAGGAAATTTGGGTCATCGAGCTAAACACCTGTAAGTTAAAACCCTAAAAATCAGGAGTGCAGGACCAAATATTCTGGCTGTTTCCATTAATTGCCAAATACATATTTGTCTTGTACAGGCTTTTTAAATAGATAACTGACAAACCGTCATTTTTAGTATGAAAGTAACGTTTTCTTGCTGGGTTGAGACTTTTGGTCTTCGTACATTCAGTGAGATTCGTTTCCTTCCAATTTCCTAAAGTTGGCCAGTTTGTATCCCCAAATGCTTTTCTCAGAGTTTCATTGAAATATATGACGGAAACGTTTATCTATAGAATGTACAACGATTTTGCGATATCTGCACAGAGGTTTTCAAATATGTCTACAGTGGACTATTGCCCAGTAACCAAGACGGATGCTTGTGGCTTTCAGGCCTAAATTTTGATGCAAGTCAACTTCGTCATAAATTTCACGAAATATCGAGCTGATAGTTAATGCGAAGCACAAGTAGCACCTGGCAGGTGCTTCATTGGTTTATAACTAACACAAGCAAATCGTACTAATTATGGCGACAGTTATTATTGATGTCATTTACTGTCTACCCGTTTAATTCAATCATGTGTGCACAAGTTTTCGAAAATTTTCAATAGAATATATGATCCACGCTTGAACAAAACGTGTACAAACAGGACGCGCTGGACTGGTCCACAATGAAATGTGCTACAAACTGACGAACGAAACAAAAGCTTATAGTATTAACGACTTTGTAAACCCATAGGAGGGCGTTTCCGAAGAATGTTATATCCTGTCGGACTTCGCGAGCTTTATAAAACAACCGAGTGATAGTTGAACAAAAAATTGCATACCTTTAAGAATAGAGGTTTGCATTGAGACGGACATAGTGCGTTTGAGTTTTCGGGCGTTGATTTTCAAGACATATGAATGAATGTGTAACCAAATACCGGACGCATCAGGAAGATGCTGGAAACTTGGTTGAATTGGATAAGACAGCGCAGTGTCGGATTTCGCAACTCAGATTCAATATTTAGGCACTCAGACGACCGTTCAATAGATTGGGTTAGCTTGAATAGACATCTTTGCATCTACCTCCATTTTCGAACGCGTAAAATTTTTAGACTGCTTAGCAGTGAGAATTCGTATTCAAATATTTGAATCGCAGCAGACGGAGCCAGGCAAACCAGTCAGAAATTTCAGCCATCTATTCCCATTTTTGGCATGAATTTACAACTCGCAGGCGATCATGGCTATATTGAAACCACAATGCGCTGTAGTATTGAACGTTTCGGTCAAAACCATTCCGGTTGCTGAAATGTGGTCTGAAAAAACGTTTGAGTGTGATATGGTGCTCAAAAATACATATTCCCAATTGAGCCACTGTGCACTTGCGAGACGAATGCGCTGTCGAGTCGATCTTTCGCAAAACATGCTCTATTTAAGAAGATTGCAGTCAGCTTTTGGCTTTTTCCAGCTCTTCAGCTGAAGAGAAGCGCGCCACATTTCCATCATGCAAAACATTATGACTGCTTAGAGAGCGCCACCAAAAGTGGGTATAGTTTCTCCGAAATCATTTTCAAACCTTTTTTTCATTCTAAAAAGACTGTGCACATCTGATGCTTTGAGCAATGGCGTGTGAGGCTAAATTCTTATCATCTGTTTCCGATTTATAGTAATTTGTGCACTTAGTTTGGATGTGCTGACAGACTAACAAGTTTGCAAAGTTCCAGCCCAACTGATGAACGCTCGGGCTAACAAGCAGGGCAAACAACTGTGTATTTGTATACCCGTGTGCGCCATGGAATGCCAACACGAACATATAAACGTTATTGTGAACCTTTGGTGGCTGACCTCTTTTTCAGGTAGAATGGCTAAACCACAGATTAAATATAGCCGTACGAGCGCTCCCTGATCTCCACGGGTGTGGTTAATATCTGAAAACAACAAGGAGTGACCTCAAACGCACTACATTGCTAGAATAACGCACAAGTGCCCATCGTGAACTAAATAAGCATAAATATGAGTGTCAGTCCCTTAGAAGCTGACACACCGAGGCTGTCGAGATTAAAACATGCTCACACAAGACCAACTTGGCAGTCAGTTAAAGAATAAAAAAGTCAGTAGGGAGTGCAGTATTCAGTTCACGCAAAGTTGTCGTTCTATTGGACCAGATTCAGATGTTCTGACTGAATCAGGCCAGTGATCCACTCGCCAGCATCCTGAAATTCAGGGAGTAATGCTGTCATGCAGAAACTATTCCATCTCATTTGAAAACCCCGTCAAAAAGTTTTGTCAGTGCAGGTAGACAGTTCTGGAAAACCTCACAGGATAGTTTTCGAATGTTATGCAGGCCAGCAAATCCCGCAATTTCCGCAATCATTTTACTGTTCGTCCGGGTTTTTAAGTAAGCACATTTTTATCTGAAGGCTTTCATCGGAAAACGGCTCAGTAGATCGAAACTTGAACGCGGGCGACTCAGTAGTTTTGAGACCAGGTCAACATCGAATTGTATGAGGCCAGGAAGATTTTGTGTTAGGAGACTATAAACGACCCAATTCAAAAAACGTAAGTAGTACAGTTCACGGTCTGACTGGTTACCTGTAGTCATAAAAATTCCACAGGTTTTCGGCCAAACGACATTTCGTGTATGCAGTACATTCATTCCTTTGATTAAGCAAAGGTATTTGCCGTGCGGTTTTTGTCTGATGTACCCCATGTACATTATATTCACAGTGCAACTACCTAAGTTTGCACTATCCAAAGGCTGAACTAGACAGAGGTTTATTAAGAATTGAACTAATAGACTGATAAAGGGAAGCAGCAAAACAATACTCATATCAGTCTCCATGTAGCCGGTGACTGGAACAACAAAACACTCATGAACAATCGAGGATTAAATTACACCTACAGCTGGTAGTAATCATCCACTGCTTCGCGAAATGTGACCAGCCAGACAGCCGACTATTGACGACAGCTAATTCAGCCCTTATATAGGCCTGATTTAAGCACTGTCAGTCGCGAAGTATTTACTGCGGGGAAAGAACAGCCCCAGACTAAACAAAATCGATTTGTAAAATTTGTTAGAATTAACCAAATCAGGGAGCAATAAATTTCACACTTTGACATTACAGCGGCCATTCCTTGATGCACTGTCGGTCACGGATAAAAGACATGATGTTATTTACGCGATAAAGGCGGTGATTTTATGGCGAATGCAACATCATACATCATTGAGGTTTGCATTACCCGGGGATGAATTTGGCCTTTCCTGGAAAGATTTTGAGAATTATCTTCAGAGTAACCGTCATCGTTAGTTGCAGGCCTAATTGTACGGTCAACTTTACTGATTTTGTAATGTTGGTAACGTTCAGTCAACAGAAAGACTCGTCCACTTCCCGTGATGTCAAAACAGATCGGATCTAATTTCCGCGTAGAAAATGGAGAAAATAGCTGCATGCAGCACTGAGTGCATAAGTAATGTATGAATACAGTAAGTTAACTGATGGTGATACGGTCACTTTGGATTGGTGGCTAAGTCGGTTGGGTCGCAAGTAGACATGATAAAAAGACAAATGTGAACCTCATGCTTATGAAACAATTTCACTTGCGTTTCGGGAGGAACTACCAGCAGCTGACTATCAACAGTTATCTTTTTAAGCCAGAATTCTTCCATCCTGTGGTCTATGAGAATGCCGACCACTGCACATCCAGCAGCAGCGGCCTCTGGATCTTCAAAGGTGAGCAGCTCAAAGCGAGTGGAGAGTGAAGAGGCAGTTGGCCCAACCACCATGCTTTTATTTTGAATCATTGTTTTTGATAAACAACACACAAGAATATCAGAGAACACTGGTCAAACTATGTCCAGCTGGTAAAGAAAAGTCATGTGAGGGTTACTCTATCATCGATAAATAACTGAACCTCTGCACGTTCTGTTCGTTTACGGAAGGCCTATGTATCGTTCTAGGTTTTCCATACATCTGTTCATCAGTAACTGCTATTAAAAAAGATGGCTGCTTGAATTCAAAGGCAGAAAGTCAAACTCACATTTATGGGAACAATTAACCAGAGAATATATATAATAGACATATGTTTGTATGTCTGATAACTTATATCTAACCTGAGCTGTTTTTTTTACTCAGCCGAGAAGATGAAGTTAACCGTAAAATTTGATTACTGGAGAACAGACAAATGTTGTTTTTCCATTTGTTGATCCCTGTGGGAGATCAAGGTCATCAAACTCACGAGTTTGTGAATCAAAGGCGGAGTCATTGCACCAGAAACGCCAGGCGGTTTTCGTTTATAGTTACGTTCGAGCACAGTCAAATTCCCCAAACCTGATCAAAAATTCTTAAGACAGCCAGTTAGGTAGCCTAATTGTTAGAGAAGTGTGGAAGGTTTAAAACAGCACAGAACAACTGGTATGGCGGGCTGCTTGAACTGGTGTTTGAACTGCTAGAACTGGTGCTTTAGTCACCGTAGCAGCCAAACTTAACTGCTCATTGTAAAAAACAAGCACTTCAAACTATGAATAACATTGTCTTTTTAAGGAGGAGGAGGTGCATCTTTGAACTCATAAGCGTTATAATGAAGCATGAAGAGTGATGTAGACGGGTTATAATATTTCTTCTAAAAATACTCACGTCAATGATGTGTATACCGGTAACTACCGGTAATTGTTGGGATTTTTTGATTGCCTTTCTCGTAAATTTGATTGTTACTGTTCAAAAGGTTTGAGCCATCAGGAAGCAGATTATTTCTCATTTGAACAGTACTGAAACATTAAATATGCCAAAAACTGTCTCAGAGATGGTCCTTTTCTATCTGGTAGCCGTCTCATACATGACTACCACTTTTGTCAACAAAACTAGTAGCTTGACAACGGTCGGCTAAACAGAACAATGGTCGCTTTAAACGAACAAAAATTTCGGGAGTAGTCATCCCACTGATTCAGTGGTCCGTATCATGCGAGAGCACAACAGTAAACCAACAAAACCGGAAGTGCTAACCAAATTTCTATTTTTTTCAGCAGTGCTTTGTTGAATTGTTTCATTCATGAGGCTTAGTGGATCCGTTCAGTTTTCAGAGAACGAAGAATAATTCGTAAAAGCTTCGCTGGTTTACGACCAAACTTGTTCACATACACAGCGAAAAGTTTGTAGACTTCACGGATGCCTGTACTTGAAATACCGCCATTAGGACGGAGTCACAACTAGGACAGCAGTTACTTTAAGCGAAACACAGTTGGTTGTAAAGACTCCGGTAGAGATTAAAAAAACTGACAGTGTCTTTGAACAGGTGGGAGTTTCAAAATGCTCGAATTTGTTTGGGACTTTTGTCCAGTGACAGCCGAACCACGTCTATTGGTTTTTATGCTGAGTTAAATTGAGAATGGTCGGCTATCTTTTACGTCTCATTGGCTTAATGTGTGGCCTTGACAAATCTTGTAAGTGGAATTTTCGGTTCAAAGAATCCACACCATTTACTGTTGATAGTTTTGTTCTCTACTATGCACGTAAAATCTATCTGTAACAAGCTAGCACTGTTAATAAACGCCAAATGCAACCACTTGAGATAAAGTTGTATATCCAATCCTGTTCTGGCATCCGGACTTGAAGACGCTGTTTACGCCTGAACAAACGGAAACGACCCCTGACCTCAAGGTTCGTCAATCAGCAGAGCGTATATTTTTACTTCCCTTTTTGTTACCTTAAACGGCTTAAGAGAGAAATGCGGGCTTTCTTGACTATGTAATAAATAAATTTTCAGACGAAAAGTGTAGTTTTAATTATATGCACAATTCGCTTTGAATTTTTATTGTCAAACATGTTTCTCCTGCGCAAGATTAATCGATGGCACGAATCACGTTGATAGGTATCACGGACTTGAGTCCTCCATTTCACTTTAGTTGCCACTGAGTTCTATTTTGAACAATAAGGAGTGCAAAAGAACAAGAGTACCCAAATATAGTCCACCAACTATTCAATTTGATTTCCGCTAAATTGATGTTTTCAAGGTTAGATTCAATACCAGTGCAAAATGTCGCCAAAATGTTTGACGTTACCAAGGTTACTTACGAGACGAAGTGTTTTTTCACGTTCGGTCCATTCTCCACGAAAGTGTGTTTCCTGTTGTATTTGTTGGTCCCGGAAGAGTTATATAACTTCCCAAATTTTTTAAGGAAATATATGCTTCCTGCTGAGTCCAGTCTTTTGCCGGACGATATTCATGCCACGAAACATATTGCGACGATGCCACATTGGAGTTTGAGAAAATCTAACCAGTGTTATTCGGTACACTGTTTTTGTGTCCGTCACGAAAGGCTATTATATAATGAGGCAATTCGGTTCTCGACAGATCACTGTGGGCTTAGAAGGTTTGGAAGAAATTTCTCACTAGTGCCTTCCGCTTGCTTGTGGTAAAAGCGGCATGCTGGTGCAACTTCCGTTGATGTAAGCCAACAAAGCTATCCGAAAAAAGGTTGGCTATTTACAATTTTACTAGCCCTTGCTGCTTTCGGCCATTCGCTTCATTTCTATTTTCTCGCCAAGTTCAGCGATGAACTCAAAACAGGCCATTGGGAATCGTCTCAGCAAATATGAATACACAAAGTTTCTATCAGAAAACCCCTACAGTAATGGCTGACGACAGACATAACTATTCCAAGTTTATTGCGCACCACCTAAAAAAGTCTTCTTAGGTCGATTTTTATAATTACTGACCAAGTATGCAGGAACAAAAACCCTGATGGACAGATATGGTGCGACGTCCACAAAATCGATACTGTTCCTGAGAGTTTACCCTGGTCCGCAGTCTCCACGCCGAATTAGATAAACTCACACAGCAACAAACGGCGGTTTTCCTTTAAATTTAAAGATTTTGTAAAACAATATTTTGTTCAAGCCTAAAAGAAAGGTGGATCTACACGTGTTACTCTAATTGACGCGCTGTTCAAAGCACTGATCTTTGTAATGTATATACCCAACAAGATTGACCTACATCAATAGACCAATTCATACCAAATTGTTCTGTTTAAATCACAGCATTAGTTCAGTATTCTACTTACTATCATATGAACCCCCAAAGTAGTGTCGTAAAACAAAAACCGAGACTGTTTCTCAGACGTACATACCTGGCACTCAAAGGTGTCTTACTGCTTTCGTCCCGTCGGTCGCCAGTTTCTATAAAGTTAGTGCGTCCAAAGTCACTCATAGACTGATCTGGTTATCATGAACAGTCACCTAAAGAAGCGCAGATGGACTTTCTGGGTACTTATCCAAAAAGTGTGGCGTGCACATTCTACTGAAATGACTTACGTTGGAGTTGTGATTTGCGGCTGTCGACTACAACCGTGCTAAACTTATGGGTCAGTGGACCTGAACTATTTGCGACTCTTAATTCTTTGTTTTGGCCTTTGGAGGTAAAGCTTTAAATTCTGTCGTTCCCCTTCGGTGTTCTTTTAAACACTATGAACGATCATCTACACGTGAGGCCAACATAAATGGTCAGGGGGTGATCCCAGCGGTTGCAAAAGAGAGCATAAACCTAATTGGAAAAACGAAGTTGATCAAATCAGTGGTACTTGGTACGTTTCTACTTCAGAACCGGTGGCCTATGCTCATGTAGCTCAAAACTAACTTTGTCAACCATTCTTGATTGTAGAGTCTTCGGAAATTCATTCACACATAGTTTGCACCGAATACTGCAGATGTAGCCATAAAACCGCTGGAGACAGAGAAGGTGCTACGCCATATATACGTAACATGGTGCAGGCTCACGGGGCAACCCGAAAGATGAGAAGGCCAAAATGTGTTCAGTTAAACGAGTAAAAATTAGCTGCATCACGCCAGTCCTCGACTTAAAAGCTGACGAAAAGTCAAGTTCAAAGTTTGGTAAACGAATCAACTCCCGCCTAGATAGCTACCAGCAACTCAAATGTTAACATGCAAACTGGCAGTTATTAACCACATTCTGGGGCCAGGCTGTAGTAACTGAGTCACAGTCTTGCCAATGCGGGCACATCTAAAACATGACGGCTGTCCTCCTGGTCTCCTTATTGTTCATTTGAAAGCTCGGTAATATCATAATCCTCTTTGTTTCTCATCCTATTCTATGGAATGTCTGCAACGAACTCGAAAAGGTACGCGGAAATGAAACACCGCAATATCTCATACTCAAGTGCCTTTACAATAACTTGAAATACTTTCATGCCTCCTATGCCTAGCTTCCACCCAACCTGACTGTTTCAATTTAAAAACCACAGTTGCATTATGCATTCATAATGCTACCTCTCAGTTTAAACTGCTGAAACGCCAGACGACCAAAATCAAGGAAGACTGTAGTGGGGATGTTGGTGCAACAGACCCTAATCGTGGTGGTGTTGATCATGTTAAATGTAATGTTGATGAAGAGGTGAAACCAGTCATTTGATTTTTGATCAATCATTATGGCGCTGACTTCTATACTATGACCTCTGTTTGCCATACACTGATCTTACGAAATATGGGTTGATAGAGTGCATACACCATTAGAACTCCAACTACACGAAAATGTAGGGAAATGACCTTTGGCATGACTTTTTCTGTGGAATATATATTTTTGTCAAAAAGTGTTCATATTATATGTAAACATTCCCTGGACTTACAGTTAACACGGAAGATGGCAGAAAATTGCGCGCCTGAAAATGGATTTAAATTTCGCTCACGGCTTTCGGCAGGTATCTGGTTGTTACTACTTTGTTGCATCACTCTTATCGGAAAAAACATAAGTTGACTCCAGCTATTCACTCTGACACACAGAAATTCATCTGATGATCTGTAAAGCAGAAAGTATTGAACAGCGTTACAACAAATGAGAGTCACATTCTTTGGTCTTCCGAAAAAAAGCACAGTCTATGTCCAGATGCATGAGATTGGCTGACAGCTTCTCTGTAGATCTAAGCTGTTGCTGTTTAAGTGCTCTATTTAAAAAACTAAATATGAATGCATGTCTAACGGCTCGGTCCAATAGCGACCATAGGAAGGCCTTCTATATTTCACACCTCCCTTAATAATCACATCCGTCACCGTTGTTTCAGTTTCTCACGGTACAGATTTGCCATTATGTAACAACAAGGCAGTAGGTAATATAGTCTGCACTGGAATGATCAGGTAAAGAATAGATGAAGCCTGACCATATAAAAGCAGTGACTCTGCTAGAGTAAACTTTGTTCCGCATGATAGAATAGCAGTATATTTTTAGTAAAAAGTAAGCGGCCAGATATGTTCTCAGATAAAAATAAAAAAGTTTAGGTCTGATGGTCCATTTTTTGGCAACTATGTACATGTAAGGCAAACCGGGATGCAAGAAAGAAATATACAGCAGAAAATTATTTTTGTGAAGATTCAAACATCGTGGTTGTACTGATACAAGAACATTTGATATGAGTTCACATTTTATTTGTCCACATACCACTGGTTTCGATTCATTTTTACGAAAGACAGAAGATATTCTTAACTGAGATCCGGTTTTCAGTGAAGTGGGCTGAAAGATGTCAGTGCGGTTTGTTTTTCTCGCTTTTTTCCATCCAACTGCTTGCTGAATATACTCCGAGCATGGCCCCGAGAGAGAGCAATTTGTTTTGATGTATTTCTTTAATACAATTCGTGCAAGTGAGCACGTGACACTTTATTTTGGTTCACACACACTATGTAAACATTTTTCTATTTCCCAGCAAACATCTTTGTCCTTCAGAAAGACGGCAACAAAATAAATGTTTTTTTTACAAAGTGCTTATCTTTCAAGTTCAAGTGATGCGACTTCGCATCAACTATGACTTCCCTTAAACAAATTTTATAAGGCACACATCATTGCATGTAGCTTTGGTGAGGTGAGAATTTACTACAATAAAGAATAATAGTACAGAGGCAAAGTAATAAATCATTTACTTGGAATTTCTACAAGCACCCCAAAATCGGTGACCTTCAGAATTCTAGGTCAAAACATAGTATTTAAAAGTTGCAGTTGGATCGATTTCTCACTTTATGTGCGGGGATCTTCTAGACGTGGCGAAAAATCATTGACTTTCGGCACACCAGTCCTTCAGAATGTTTTATCATGCTCGTGTCTCGCATATTCCGAAAGATTATTTTCTGTAACTGAACTGGGTCTGCCTAGACTAAAGTCCAATCATATCAAAAGGCAGGGCTTGCCAAATTAAACATTTTCCTGGCGTGAAATCCAAGATTTCCAGTTTCTGGTAAATTTCTCGCTGATGTGGCAAACTTGTCGCAAACCCGTAGCCCTTTATCCAAGTAACACAATCAATACGCCATTATTGTCGATTAATACTGCAAAAACGTTTCATTAAATAAACCCTATAGTCGCTTTAGCGCTAATTTTTACCTGAGTGAGAGGTCCTAGTTTTACAGTGATCAGTTGTATTTTGTGTTGCATCAGGTACAGGTGACCACCTTATATTCGATTTCTTATTTGTAACGCTCCGTACCGCATCTGTATCATGCATCTCTGTTTGACTGTTCCTTAACTGTCTTTTCTGAATTACTATTTTGTGCGTTAGTTTTTGATGCCAAGATTGAATACAGCTTTCTATGGAAGCCGGTTAGATTTTTAATGAAATGTGTTTTTCCCGATCTCTCAATAACAGTGACTGGTGTGAAGATGAATGTTGCCCAGAAAGAACCCAAAATGTAGTAAATTCTCCAGTAGGGCAGCCACAATGGCCTATTCTGATAAGCATAGGTGTTACGGCGTTCGTTGTGCACTAATGCCAGAATAGAACTGGTGACACTGTGTAAACCGTAGTGTAAATGCCATCTGCCCTGACAGATTTATCAGCTGCTACTTCAAAGAATATTCCGCACATTAGTCTCTCCGCATCGGAGGCCGTTATTGTCACGATAGGGCCTAAACTGACCAGTAATTGGGCTTTCGGTACGCACGGAGCATTGACAATTTCCACCATCAAGTCGCTGATCAAAATAAAACCACAAGCTAAGATGAGCCAACGTCTGGTAACTCAGTTCGCGATGATCATCGCTGTTTTCTTCTGTATATAATAAACCCCGTGACGATTTCCCATATTTGGAAGGTTTCTGCTTAAGCTGAGTTGAGTAAAAGCATGACAATGAGGTCAGTTGCTATTGTAAAGGTTCACAATGTTGCGAAGTAAATTACGAATATGGGATAGTGACTGCAAACGCATGGGAAAGTGCATCCGATCCTCATGCAAGCTGCTAAAAATCACTCGTCCTTTAAGAACATTTCAGCTCCTCAGTGTGGAAAGAATGCGATGAAGCTCACATTTATCCCTCCCTTCTTGAAATCATCACTCAAAGAAATCCTGTGAAAATCTTCTCGGGGAGCTCACTTCATTATATATCTATCATGAAACACCGTTTTGCCCGTCTTCATTAAATCAAGAGGACCCATGTATGCTGCGGATCCTCGAAGCTGTTATGTAGTCCTCCGGCAAATTTTTCTATGGGACGAGCAGGTTTAAAATACCGCTCGTGGTTTCTTGGCCCTTAATTGTGTTGGTCGCACATGTACCTAACATTTTCCGAAACTAACTTAAAACACAAAGGTGGGTGAACTAACGTACAAATGACTGCACATAAATGGAACTCTGAACCACAACTTCGAACGGCACTATCATTCACTGGTATTGACCTCTATTGGTGACGAATATCTGCAAAAAGGCTATTAAGATCAGCAGACCATTTAACTGACAACGCAGAAAACAGTTACACAACATAAAGTGGTGGTTATTTTTTATCAGTTTCGGTTGCAGCAGAGTGATATTTCAGCGGACCTACTCCACTTGACTTTATACGTACAAGCATCCGTTTGTACTGCAGCAAAACAGCACTATATGATGTCTCCAGGTTCCCAGAAGACATTTTACAAATGTACTGAAATTCCTTCTCCTTTGACACCTAGTTAAATACAAAAAGACGAATAGTTTTTTATCGATCAAGGTTGTTTGTGGGTCGATTGTGAGGCTGAGTCTATTTTATTGAATGTGGTCTGGCTCGATACTGTCGCGTAAACTCTTGATAAATTGTTCAAGTGTACAAAAGGGTGTCGGCTCAAGCTCCCCTGCGTGCTTGGAGCAAAGTGTCATGTGTATATAACTCTTTAAGTCGCCTTGCCACCATAGGAGATGCAGTTAAATGAGAAAACGCACAGCAACCTGGGTTTAAAATAGTGAAACGCGATGCCTCGGTAGACATCGAGATCACTAGTGCTATTCAGTGTAGGAGGAAAACAGTAGGTAGAACTTAAAGCGTTGCTCTAGAGATCGTGTCGGCAATCTGCAGACATGTGTAACTCACCCTCATTGCACGGAGTTTTGACCAACATTTTGACAATCAGAACTTGCGGGCGCAGTTCACTCTGTCTTAAGGGAAAGCAAATAATGATAGAACTAACGCCGTTTCTCATATCGTGACCGTCTTTTTATTTTATCGGTTGCAAGTCGTGGTATCGGAACCTGCACTGAAAAGTCACCGCCTCCAAGTGACCGGGTTTATAAAACAATTCTGATAGAATTATCACAAAAATATTAAACAGAACATCCCATGTTAAGAGACGCTTAGTGGAGGATTTCAATACTAGGAAGTAGAGTGCTGTTTCGAAAAAATGAGATGAAAATACATGGATAACGTCAGAGTAAATATCTAGACACTAGCAATTAAAACCGAGCGCTGGAAGATGTTTAATTTTAATAGTTAATTGTTTCAGCTATTTGGATGAATGCCAGTCACCCTAACTTTCAGTAGAATATCGCCATCTGTCTGAAGCATGAAAAGGTTGTGCGGATGGAGTTTGGTTTCTAGGTAATTTACTGGCACCTTCATTCCGAGGCCCGGATCTCACTGTAGTGACGAACACATTTCCAAAGAACAGTTTGCCCGGAAAGAGAACATTTGAGACAATATCATCCAGGATAACAAGTTCTTTTGTTTATTAACTGAACTCACTACTCATAATAATTCGCTGTTGCGAAAAAGCAAAAAGTGTCCTCAAATTTTAACGATCCGCGTTATAACAGCTTTAAATTTCGGCGCATAGATCGATGAACTCCGAAAAAAAACGAATTCCAGATGGAGGCCATCTGGCACTTGATTTCATGCCTCATTCATCTTGCACGGCGGAACAACCCATTCAACAAACCATCTGTCAACAAGCCTGGTTCATTTTATTGACAGCACCTGTTTGCAATTAACACGGTATCTCCAACCTCTGATTCGAAACAGGCCTACACGACACTGTATCGTCAAAGGTCAGTATGTTTTGTCGTTTTCAGTCATAGCTGGCAAATGGTAAATATGCATTATTGGCTATCCACAGTTTTTTGCGCACAATCCTTCAGAAATGGTAAACGTCAGTTCGTCGTAAGTACAATGATCTGCTTGTTGTCTAGTGTTGGTCCCTGCACTGACAAAGAAATCTGTTTTCAGGCGTTTGTTCTTGTATCATCCCACTCACATCCGATTTGTAGCTCACATTCATAATGGACATTATAGTCAGAACTTAACAAGTTTATTTAAAAAGAAATGGGCTACTCCAGCCGAGCCACATGTCGCACTCCAAAGCTTGATTTCGTGTATCATGGTGCACGAATTCGTAATCGTTTTCCAGCGTCGATAACACCGGTACAGCTTAAACCTACTTGATAATCCAGTTGCGGACCCATCCTTCACATTTTCCAGGATAATTCTATTAAACCTGTTTTTAAATAAGTCCTGGCAAAAAACGTTTCTTCCCACAACTATAACTTTGGTTGCGTGCGTGCTGAGAAACAATGTAAATTGATTTGAAAGGAAGATCCTACCGGTAACTTTGGTAAGGCCCGGTGAAAGACTGAACTTTCGTGAGTAGAAAACAAGATAAAATTGGGTGTATGTTCATCCCATAAGGAAATATATTTTTTATTCCTGAGGCACCTATCACTGCTTCTTTTTGCGTTGCCGGATAATTAGCTATGCAATGGACAACCATGCCGTGTGAATCGGAAATGGGTTTTTCGGCATACATCTTACACCTGCGTGAAGAGTTAATCAGATTTTCAGACTAGCAGGTAGTCTTGCCAGAGAGGTAAATTAAGCAGGCCCAACAATGGTCTGTTTCAGGTTGTTTTGTATTCCACTTCTGTCAGTGAAAGTTTTGCGTAGAAAGCCTTTACACGGAACTGTCAAAAGAAAGATGGACGTAATCGAAACCCAACAGCTTCTGGCACCAGTGCTAAGGACGGGCGTGCTTTGTAGATTAAGTTTGAGTTGTGTACCACTCTCGCTCAACCATTACTCAAAAATGGACGGTCTCTAAAAAAGAAATAATGGCTGCGCTTACCAGTTAGGACCTCAAATTCAAACATCTTCCGAATGAATTTGAATGGCAAAGTTCACTCATCACACAACCTCCTAACTTATTCCACATTGCTTGTCTTCGTCTGAGACCAAGATTTCCGCTAACTATGACGTCAGCCTCTATTTCCAGGTTTTTCGCTCCAACAATTCTTTCATAGTTGATGCCGTCATCCGTTTCCTCCTGTCATCTCAGTGGCTTCGCCCTGCAGCTGCACACAAGAAATCCAGTTAATGTATTTCAGCTAATGCTGCTCAGATTTGAATGACAGCTTTAATGTTTTTTGGGCCCCCCAGTGAAAGTTTTTTCTGTAGAGAATACCAAATGTGAAGCGAACGTAAAATCAGACCTCTACACCGCGGGAGTCAATGACGGGCGCATTCAGAGCACACAAACACACAGACACGCAATAAATCTTCTGGCAATGATAAAAAACTGTTATTTCTCCGCCTGAAGTTGCGGACAATAATACGGCTTTAGCAAACCCTGTATTAGTCTCAAAGCTTCTTGTTCTGAACTGCATTCTATCAGCTCCGTCCCATTCACTTCCTGTGATTGATTAGTTTACTGAAACCCCTATCTCATCAAACCTTAGGCACTACTCTTTCACACGAATTTTAGGACATTTTTAAATTAAATTCTTATTTCTAAGAAGCCCGCATCTAGAATAATGCTTAAAAGTTTGAAGACAGGATTACCAATGTTAATTTGGAAATCATGTCGCATTTTATTCCGCATTTATGGAGAACTGATAAATCTAACTCCAATGAAAGGTTTCTTCATATCTTTCTCCACGTCGTTCTAACGAGCGCATCTGTCTCAAAGACCGACTTTGTGAGGGCTCTGGACTTGTTTATTATTGGTAACACTATCTACAAGGTTATGTTCATTAGTCGCAGGGATGATCAGTTATCTCGTAAACACGCTAGATCTCACTACCTCTAGGATCCTTGAGAAGCCGTCACTCAAAGTTTCAGTGCGCTCAACTTCCTCCATGGTTTTGATCCCCATGAATTGCTTCCTGCGACATGAGGAGGCAAATTGCCCACCGAATATTTTGCCCCATACCTAAGATTGTCTTCCTGAGTGTTCGGCCTGGGTTATTAGTCAACTTAAACAAGTTTATCATAACTGATGCAACTCAATGAACGTCCGTTACTTTCTATCTCTCCCACCTTTGCTCTAAACCTACGTTCATCTACTGGCTTTTATCATTACTCCCCTCAACCAACAGTGTCACACCATCGTTTTGAAAAACATTACACACACGCATCCTTCTCAATGCATGGGTAGCTTGTTGACCAGAATAGCTGGTTTTCATTATTATTCCGTTTAGTTTGCTCAAAATCCCGGATTCTGTACTGGTTAAGTGGCTCCATTGTAAATATGAAAGAAATGCTCACCAGATGAAGCACCAGCGTGCTGCAGGCACCGCCAAATATCTACTTTTGTGCCCCTGCTCTAGACTGTCTTGATAAAACACAGCTGTCTGAATATTCCAAGGGTTTTGATTGAACTCGAAACGACAGCATTTTAAACAAGCCACCCGTAAACAAATGAACACCTCTTAAATCACGTTGACTGCAAAATTTCTATAAAAAATGAGCTGTACAATTAACCACCAACGGTATTTCTTCTTGGATTAACATCTTTGTAGCTGTACCCCGGCAAGGTTTCGTCCAATGGTGCTGATCAGTCCCATTTTATTCATCTCAGGATGCTTTCGTGCATCTAGTTTAAGTGAAGAACCCGTGCGAACCAGCAATATACTGAACATTGACTATGGCAAAATTTGTATTAAAAGTTCACCAATCGTAGCTACAATTAATCCTTGCAAACCCTCGGCAAGTGTCACTCTCCCTTTATCATCTTGATTTATGGTGCAACCATAAAGCGGAACCTCTAGGCAGAATCAAGATTTTACATTAGAGTAATCCCGGGAGACCCTTCTGTAGAAGCTAAATGACCGTCTTCACCTTTAGACCAAACTTGTATCAAGACACACGTTATTGTTTGATCTTAAAATTGTGCTACGTGACCAAGTTTCTAGTGCTTTTCCACCAATCATCAAATAGAATGGTTTTGCCATTTTAGCCGCTTATCTTAGAGTAATCTTCCACAACTATTAATTTGGTATTCCGATGGCACAAATAGTTGTCCAGCAGAGGCAACTTTAAATAAATTTTAGAGTCAAGGAAATTTTATTGAAGCTCTTATTCATCAGCAAAATCTAGCAACGAAAGCAGAAAACTATAAGTAGCGTCATGCACATTTAATAGCCCCTTCAAAGAGCAAGAAGTAACAACCAAAGTTTGTGACACATACTATGGAAGTTGGGCATCACTTACGTTGGACTGGTAATAAAGAGTGAAATCAGGCAAAGAGCACTGGTTACTTGAGTGTAAGATCGTCTATGAAAGACTTCGTAATCTTGCATGGTTGGCTGATGTAAATTAGCCCTTCGTAAATGGCAACAAATTATAGGAGGCCTTTTTTCATGATTATTGCTCTCCGGGTCGATCACTAAAATAAAGCAGTCTAGTTACCTAATCATCGATATATTCAATTTCGTGTTTTCAACCAAATTTCATCTTACATGTTACACACAACCACAAATATCGTTTTCAGCTACATTTGCATGTTTACAATTGGTTGGTTTGTTAGTAAATAACGAATGACAAATCGGCTAAAAACAAATGTTGGCTTCATTTGTATTATTTAGCCGCCTTCAAACCTCCCCCGTAGCTCATCAGAACTGAGGTCAAATCGGGCTTGTTCCCACCAGTGCCTGATGGCGACAAATCACGTTTTGCACTGGGCAATTCTACTCAAAATAAGCCTTGTTGAAATTTGATGTAATTTTAACTAAGTCTGGTTTTATATTTCTTACCTTGATAAAGCTTAGTAATTAGAGTAATGTGTTAGACCAATTCTTTTTTAAAACAAAGAGAGAGAATTTTACCCAACATTGATCACTTTACACTCAATTTGCTCGCTCACCACCATGATAAATCATATTCATAATCCTGCACGTCACAATATTGTTTTTCACAATGTGGACTTAGAAAACAAGTAGAATTTTGGTAAACTTTCCAGTGAACACCTGTTTTACTTATTCTACCCCCAGGTTGTCAAGTCTCACAAAATCCTGTCCAGCAGTCATGCTCAGATCGGGATCTTTTTGTGACCCGGTTGAGACCACTGAAACTAAAGGCGAGTTTCCGAGCTAATATATGGATACAAGTGAGATGGCAATCGACGGATTTTCGTGGTATCATCATGTCATTTCTGAAGGAATTCATCATCAATCTCGATAGTCGAAACCAAGTAAGAAAGATGACGTTAGATTACAGTCTCTTTCAGACCAGCATCAACGTTACAAAAAGACGGCACATTTGAGTAGAATGTGAGTTGTCAGTCGTTATGGAACTGTAAAACCAGCCGATGAGCGATTGTCTTGAGAGCGCAGCCAATCTTTCAGAGTTAAACGACCGATATGTTCAGTATATTGGGCTTTTAATTCGCATTTGTAGGATACCAAGCCCTTTGAAATTTCATCATCAACTTTGACGCGAGGTTGATCTGTACCCGGTAACCCTCCTTTCAATAAAGAATACATTCTAGAATACATTCTAGAATACATTATGTTTGTCCCAACTACTAAAACCGTGGTTTTTGATAAAGCATAACCATCCTGGAAAAAATTACGTTTTCACAAAGATTTGCCTCCAGATTCGGATAGTCTTACTTGGAACAGTTATTTGTTCCAGTTGCCATGGCTACATACAACGCTTCGAAATAAACAATTGATTTGCTGTCCCTATGGTTTGCGTCCCATTTCAGCCCAGCTTAATGAAAAGCTTTTCAGAGTTGCGTGTTGCATATAGTTATTAAATGCTAAAGAACAAACACTAAGTATTCATCTCAATACAGAGTGTTCCACATTAATTGCCTGTGCTTAAATCCTACGTTGGCTAGCACTGCTAAGGGATGAATCCGATATCTTCTCGAAAAGTAAACATGCGTTTGATGTGATGAGGCCTGATAGAATGTAAAATGAAGCTTTCGGCCTCGCATCCATTTGTTCATTTTTTGTCATCCGTTGCACTGTCGGTTAGCAAGCGATAGACCAGCTTTTGAATCAGGTAACCTAGGCGCTTCAAGTGCTCGCAGTACTAGCAGTTATTTCGATAATCAGCCACACTTGAGTAAGCGTTTGGTTATCACAGGGGTATCACCTGAATCTCGGCTGAAATGTTTGCTTGTCTGTAGCAGTTATTTCCTTTCCATGTTTGATTTGAGACAGGTGGAACTGACATGACACTTGAGATAGGGTAGTCTCTCTCAAGGCTTACGACTATAGAAACCAATGCAAAAGTGCCTTGCAGAGCTATATGTGTATCTGAACCAAAGCATGTGGTGATAACGTAGAAATAGATTTAACGAGTGTCTTTTGCGAGTAAAAGTAAGCTCCTACTACTCTAGTTCACATTACAAATAAACCGGTGAACAGATTAAGTAATTTTGAAAGAAATATCGGACGATGAATCCTGACGGCCAGGGATTAGAAGCTTAGTCTTCTGTATTAATCGAGAGTTGACTTTTAAATGCGTAATATATTTACGACTATTTTATTGCATCCTCTTTGTAACTATTATCAGCAGGTGCATTCGTGATTTCCAGAACGCGCATGGTAATTAAAAACCAAATGTTAACGTTCATTTATGCAATCGAAGCTTCCTATCACATATTTATTATTCTCATGCTGTTTTCACCAAACATACTTGGTATTCGTGCACACCCATAAAGACGTACTTTTGAAGTGCACTGAAACATTCGACTCATTAATAACTGATAGGAGATGTATGGATCAAAACCGAATGGCCTGGTAAGGGTGGAATCTTCAGCAAGAAAAATCAAATGCCCAGTTGTCCGGATAGGTTGAAATCACTTCCGGTGAACACGTTAATGCAATTTTTTAGCATATACATATCGTTGAAAAATTGTGCGCACGTTTCTCCTCGTTATTATCACGGACGTAGATCCCATTTACCATGGAATCCAGCACGTGAAATTGTATTTTGCTATAGAGATTAGCGTGCACTTACATGTCCCAACACAGCTGCCAACTTGGTAATCTGCGTTGCACGGACTAAAGCATAAAACAAAAAAGGTGGATTTTCTCTGTCGTGAAATTAGTTTGCACATGCCCATTGAAATGGCACACCGTGGCCTCGCCACAAATCGCCTATGGCCTCCCGCATATTTGATTTCACTACGTTTACGTTGTGCTTTTTTCATCATCGACTAAGCTCTCTTGAACTACACTTCCATCGTGTGGCCTCAAATCAAGCTTCCTAATGTAGATCAACGGAAATTCAGTAATTTGACCCAATAAACAGGTGCAATCGACAAGCCCTTTAATTATTCGGAATGGCGGATTGTGAGTGGACCAATCGCACGCACCACTGCAGTAAACAGCAGGAATATCAAAACTGAGCTCATTCCGGAATTCACAAACACCATGTGCTTTCGGATCATTTTAGTTTATCGGATCCGATCACCCAGATGGTGGCGTAAATGATAATTTCAGGTTGCCCTATCGGAGGCCTATTATCCCAACTTTGCCTCCATCCTGGACACTGGGTCTTAGAGTTGTCGCGCAATTCTGAAAGATTATGCGGAGAGGTGCTAGTTTGAACTTGTGCCACAAATATCACCAACACTAGTTTTTTTTGGTGCTGCAATCGATACAAATGTACGTGTGTTAGATGATGTTAGGGAGATTCACCATCGCTGTGTCTGTACGCTTAGAACTCACAGGTCCTAGCTGCAGATACATGAAGATCTTAAAGCTCAAATGACATTCGAAACGGTATAATGAAGGGGATTGGGTCACCCCACGCTTCTGCAGCTCACAGGAATATTCCGGGTTTTTCAATCGGTTTCTGACAGGTTTCCTCTGGATAGGGAACTGAAGACAAGCAGTATCATGAATCAATTAATACCCAACAATTGGTATGGCATCGATTTTATTCTTGTTTGCTTCCCTCCAGATGTTGAGTTTCGTTTATAAACTGTGAGTTGTGGTTAAAACTCAGAAGCCGACTGTAAACCGGAGTGAATACGTCATACAGGCATACAAAATGATCACGACATTCCATGACAAGCAGCACAGTCGTATAATTGCGAAGTTCAAGATTGTTGGATAGGTTCGATTTGAATTGTTTTAGTACTTGTGCTAGTACAAGGAATCCGTCAAATAATCCGTTTTATTCCTTGTTCTAGATACACCTCGTTTTCACATTAGAATCCGTGGCTTCTAGTCTCTAGAACTCTGGCACGAAACAAAGGCCCTTAACATTTAAGGTGAAAGACACCGAATGAGTGACTAATTCTATGCTCCATGGATGCCTACAATATATTTCAAGGCAGCTTGATAAATCTATTTTGTGTTGCTGCCAAAGAATCATCTGACCACATGGTGAAATATGAGAATTTCGGATGCACTGTTCGGTTTTTGGTTTGTTCATCATGCCAGGTGAGTGTGTTTCGAACATTTTGTTCTCAATTAAAAAAGCTCTAGATAACTCAGTGATTAAAACGCGAAATTACTGACCAAAACGTCCACGACTGCAAACCAACCTTTGCGCCTCGACTGCTTCTCTCTAGGTTTAGGCAACCATGCAGTAGCTCAGCATTCATGCTTTCATTAGGTGACATCGCAGCTGGTCCTCGGTAGGTTTAATTACTTCACTAGTATAATCAAAGAGATCTCACCAGTGATTCCTCAAGTGGGTGATTTTTTTCTACTGCTTGCAGTTCTAGAATGAATCCGTCTGTCAGCCTTCAAGAAGAAATTGCGCAGCCGCTGAACGCATGACCGCAGGAGAGGTCAAATAACAGAATGATAAGAATCACGCCAGTCGTATGGAAGAAAAAAATTCCAAAGATCAACAGTTCTTCAATCGGCTAAGTATTTCAACGAGAACCGCACGGCGGAACGAGGAGAAAGACTAGTCTCAAAAGTCGAGCAGAACTTCAGAACTAAAGTCATTAGACGGACCACTCGGACGACCAATCGATACGGCCTGGCGACTCAGTAACCAAGCTTACCAATTAAGTAAAGTAACGGCTATCGCGCGACCTACGTAAGTGCAAGCAGAACAGAGAAGACTTTTCTATCAATGTCGCGTTGACGATGCTTCATCGATTTGTGGAGAAACGTGTGAAACTAATTTAACAAGCTTGTTGGAAAGACTAACGACTACATTAGCCCACTGTTACAACTTGGCAGCAATAACTATGCCGCGTGCAAAGGGTACTAAGCCATCAGAGCTGCAGGGATGAGGTGTACTCTGTGTATGTAATTCATTGCAGCGACTTTTTTACAGGTCTCTGGAAAATTTTACTTAAATTATTAGTCCTAACCTGTTCCCCTTGCAATGCCACAATGTAGGTAACCTGTATTTTATCTTATATGGTACCGTATCAAAGCAAGTAAATAATCGTGAATGGTATTTATTTCTCTACTCAGTTTTCTGTCTGTAGTCATCCGTGAGCGGCACGCCTACGCACACGATCCAATTATCACTGTTTCTACTCATTCTCTGCCAGTTAGTCCTGTCCTTGAATACACAAATTCTGGAAAATACATTCCTTCTGAAAGCCCCAGTGAGTGGGTGATATACACACTTGTCTGACTATTCTACCGTTGTAACGGATCGAGTGAAAACACATGTACACAATTTATTCGGAGCAATTAGACAACAAGCTGCATACACATTTATCGCCGGTGCGTGCACGCAAACACGTCTAGTGAGGATACAACAAAATCTCGGACAATTAGTTTGAGAACTATCCCGATCGATAGATCTCAAGCTAAATAATAGTGAAGAATTAAATCGGGCTGGTTTGCTGGGGCATAAGGAAATCTCATTTTGAACTGAAGAGAAATGCTCTGTGTGACGCTACTTGGTGGTCTCCGGAAGTAAATTCGCGGTGCTTCCTGCCGAACAGAGACGTGCATGATGTTGTAAAATATAGAATCAAAAACACATTGGTGAAATATAGAAAGTCTTTTGTAGTTGATCTGCTGTGAAACAGTTTTTAGTTTCAGCAACAACAGAGTGTTATCCAATTTGTTAAACTGTATACAAGCACTCTGGTGTCGATGACTCTCACCATGGACCTAGATATTTAATGTCATTAAACGTCCATCATTTTGTGATTTTCGAGAAGCGATTAAACCGGCAAGTATCTGCGATGAAGGGAAGGAAGACCACAACGCAACAAAGATAGGAAACCGAGCAACCAGATGAGAACTAGAAACTAATAGACAAAACAACCGAATTCAAGAAATACAGTGCAACATACATCGCAACACAACTCGAAACAGGTTAATAGGATTTCGAGGAAGCTGTGTTTCCGTCAGCCAATCACCACTATAGCTGGCAGTTCGCCTTTGACGACTATGTCAATCCAGGCAGGTAAGGAAGAATTACTCACACAGTCGTGCGCTGATGATGTCATCTCGATGGGTGACAAAACATTTGAGAGCGTAATGCCAAGCCCGGTGAAAAGACCGAGGGCCACCTGATCCATCGCCAATGAAGACATTCCAGCTACAAATATTTCGGTACATTTCAATCAATAGGTTCACTGATCTCGACGATATCCAGTGTTTATTTAATCGACTCTGACGCCTTGGATGGACAGCTGTTAAAGCTGAGAGCATCTCTGCTTTCATTAACAAGAATCTGCTTGAAGCAACCTATCTTTACACTGATATCGTAAATAGTAGAAAGATTTTGCCTCCCTGGATCCTAATATTACGGCTATTTGTAATTGCTCTGGGGCAACGGAGTACATGCCAACAGGGTTATCGCAGCACTCAGGCCCGATCACCAAGGTAAGTTAACAGAATTTAGTCGACAGGAAGGGGCTCTAAGAGTAGGGACTCAAGAGAAGTCATTAGCTTGTGTTTTCACAGTATCTTCTAGCTGCTAGCTAGAGTCTACATTCCCAACAGCATTAGTTAGATTTGCTCAAAACTTTATTATTCCCGACAGTGGATAGATGAATACTCGATGTGCAAAGGACCAATTTATTTGTAGCCAAAAGACTCATGTAGTTGTCGCCAATAAACTCCTCACGTTACAGAAACCATGGAAGTTTTCATTCATTCGTTCCCGATATATTCATATCATTTTATGCACAACATTCTGCACAGCCGCCACGTGGAACCATGGTCCTTATAGCTGAGTTGAATGTGTCAACCCCCTTGGTATACCTTTTCACTGTTACCTGACGCTTATCCCAGATAAAATCGGAGACATGGTCACCGGATAGCTTTCAAACGGGAAGTTCTACCTTTGGCGTTCTACGGTTATCCACTTAGTGCTTATAAGAGCGTTAGAAACCAGACCCGCTAAGTAAATCACCTAACCACTATTTGAAATTTCTTAACGCCACTTCAATGCAAAATACAAAACCTCATGATTCTATCGTGATATTACCAACAAAGAACTTTCGAAATGTGGAAAACTTATGTGTGGATACTCCTCGGACAAACGTGGTTTGAACTTTCCACTTTGTTCAGTGTAAGCACTTCCGATGTGTTGTCCGGGAAATGTGAAACAAACATGTGAAACACAACATGACACACAATATTACCGAAAAAGTCGTTTATCGAGAACTTAAAAAATACCGAGCTTACATGTGCCACTACAGATTGTAGTCACTCAACATATTTTTCACCAGCTGTTTATTAGCATCGTGACCCTAACTACCATTTAATGAACCCGCATTAGAGTTTTCCTCTTTCGTCAAATCAAAAATGTCAACGAATGTGACGAAGTGGTGTACACCAGCAGTGCTCACTTAGCAAAAGATCGATCAATGAATCTCGGCCAGTTGCAAACTTTTATCATTTGCAGTGCTGTTCCATACGTTTATCTTTTAAGTCCTTTAGGAATCATGGTTGGTTTCACTACGTTTTGTTGGATTTTGCTCCCGCAAAAGAGTTATCAATAAAAGCAATTCCCCCTGAACAACTGTCTTCTTTCCTGAGTGACGGTTTGTAGCAAATGAAACTGAATGCAGAAATTAGTTTGTCGGATTGCTTTAAGTAGATATATATGTATATGTATGTAGGTATACTCATATGTCATGATGCTGGAAGGTAATTACGACGAATAGGCTGCTCTCCATGTGCGTTTAGGTACTACGTTTTTCTTGCTTATTACGGTATGCCGTTTTCAGATCAATTAAAACTATTGGCTGCTGTAGCTAACGAACCCGGAGCTGGGTAGAATTTTGTTGACAACACCGCGTACTAAACTTGAGTCATTTCATTTAGGGGGGTTGAAACAATATACAAACCTACCTAAAGAAGAGTTGAACATTACCAAAAGGGAGAATAAAAGGAATCCATATAACTTCCACGTCAATATATTTCTAGTCTTTTACGACTCTTTTAACATCCGGATATGGAAGCTCAACTTTCATGTTGAGCAATGCATGCATGGAGCATACATAGGGCAATTTCAGGGGAAAAAAGTTCATAAAATCATTTTTATTTGGGTACCCGCGTTGAAATCCGTAGGCAGGGGCATTTGGTTGCTCATCTCTGGAACTCCCTATTTTAACGCCAGTGAGACGATTCACTTCACTTTGTACCTTCACCTTTTTGAGTAGGCAACCTCGGCGAAACATGACGTCATCTTTTTAACATTAAACTTGCCAGCTGTCGCGGGAACTTTGATAAAACATTCAAAAAACCTGGTTAATTCCGCTATTTCTATGTGATATTGGGTCATGCGTATCAGAATTAAATATTCCTAATATCGCACTTTGTCTGAATCGTTAGCTCCCATCAAGTTTCAAATCACCTTAGAACCTTTGTTGCCGTTGTGTTATCGCCAGCATTCTCAAGCATTGGACACCTTCGAATTTTCCCCGTCATTGTTCCCTTACACAGACTTTTATCACCCAAATTGGTACTGCAAATTGAAATGAATGAAATGATTTAACATTGGGTCAGTGCAGCTGGCGAGGCAATTAGTCTATTTGGCATGAGCGCATTGGGCGAACACACACGCCCGAGGCAAGCTAAAACATCAAATTAACGGTGAATAAACAGGTGCGCCTTGTCTAGCAGTTTTGGCGTATAGGCCCTGGTAGGCGGACGCTTCTTGCTCTTCAAGTGCTCAGGTATCGAATATAACAAGCTTAAGCGTTTGCGCCGTTTTTGAACGGACATTCGTGGTTTGCGTAGTGAATATGTGGCCACAAATCTTACAAATGTTCTGTCGTCTTCAATGGAAAATGGTAATGTTTTAGGTAATAACCTCCCCATAGTATCGATTCTGTACATGTGGAGGAACAGAGACTGGGAAGATAATGAGTGGGAAATTGTAACACTGTCGTATATCATTGATTGTGGCCCCATCTCACCCAGCACATAATTTCGGGTATTTAACATGCACACACCACAAATATTACTTGACTTAGCTCAAGCTGACCATAAGCACAACCTTTAGCAAGTAGCTAACGTTCCACGGGGAAAGATGTCCTAGTAAAAGCGCGAATTTCTTTCACAATTAGCGGAAGGAATTTTGTTATTGCTCGCCCAGGTAAGCAGATCAACCAAATACATTCACATTGGAGGCATTAACCCGAACTTCTGGGGTATTATAAGTTTGTTATGATGCATTGGCGAGAGATAACCGACCTACCATAAAACTAATCCGTGAAATCCTGGAAACTGGGCAATCACAGCTGTTTGAACTGTTTGAACCAGAAGGATTTGGTAAAACGCAGGTCCAGTAGATTAAGAATTATCCTAGCTTATCTACCACGGATTTACTGTGATAACTTTACTGAGAGCATATCATATCCTGAGTCTTTGTGTTTTAACACGTCGCCTTTTTACCAAATAATGACCCCACTATTATCCCATTATCTCCGCCACCCGTGCATTAAGCTAATGTCCCTTTCCTCCAGCCATACGGATAAGATAATCAGCCTACCATCATAAGGAAACTGTTACGAAAAAACAGCTTTAAAGTCCGAAGCATTCGTCCAGTGTGATCGTAACTATTTACGCAGGTGGTAAAACCACGCTTGATTTGAATTTAGTATAACATATCTTGCCAATACCTGGATCTGGCAGTGTCACGGGTTTAAGGCGTGTCGCGTATCTGGCAATATTTAACACATCTAGCAAAGGACGGGTTTGTGTCAATTCTTATTTCTCTTGTTAATTTTGAAACTTCTTGATATTTCTCAATCAAATTCCAAAAAGCGACCCAAATACATTCAGATTCTTAACCGCCTCGCACTTAATTAGGGTTAATCGCCATGAGGCAATATGGTAAAGGGTAATAGCTGTTATACGAATGGGTAGGAAACACATACCACTGCGCCCTTTTGGTGAGTCCTAACCGACATTCACTTTTAGTTCAATGGAGCTTTATTTCGTGATCGAGCCAATCTTTGCTGAAAAGCCGAGAAGCACCGTGTGGCTGTTTTATCCTTGTTGGGAATGAGTAGCGGCGTGCATCTAAAAAAAATTTGGAGAGGTTTAAAACCACAATGTTTCGACCGGTGGTTAAACATTTAACAGTTTGGCCGCTAGCTTCTGGTCAGTAACGTGATTGGCTTTCACCTTGATAGGACATATTGCCAATCATTCTTCGATCACGGAAACCACATCACGCTGCCAGTTATTGACTGACTTCTTAAGTGATGACTTCCCAAAAACAAGTTTCATTCATCTTGTGATGTTATTCTCCCTATGATGCACTTACTGAATGATGGTGGCCTGAAGAGTCTGGGTAATGTTCAGTGAAGAATGAGTGAGTTTAAGGCCTACTCGCATGCACTATAGTTTTCAGCTTTCATAATACGGTGTCATATTTTGGGACGGTTCTCACTCAAATGCCTTCCTCACACAGCTTAAGAAGGAGGAACTTTACGACCCGCCTTAAGCTGCCCAACAAAGCCAACAAAAACCACACCGAAGTTCAAAATGTTTTTTTTTAAAAAGGCTGCATCCAGGAGCGTCTGATTTCCCTGTGACAGCTGTACATATTTTTATAGTGGGTACAACTTCTTAGGTATTAAGTTCTCATCCACAGAGACAACTCCATAGTGACATGAACTCTTCAATAGTTCATAAATGAAATATGAATTTCTATCACTGGTCACTAAGTTGCATGCCACTGGTAGCCTTTTATTCAATACAGCCTGATATTCGGGAACTTGAGAAGGGAGGACTGGCACAAATAACATGTTTTTGGATGAAATGCCAGGGATGTACTTCTTGACTTAATCGAACAGTCCAAAGGTGAAAATGTTTGGTTGAGTTCATGATCGATATGGACTCATAGTCACGGATTTACTGCGTTAGCCACGTTCTTACACGTATTTTCGCAATATGACTTCAGCCCTGAGAAAATACTCTAGGCATGCACTTAATAAAAGTTGGCAAATCAAGACGACAGTGGGCTACGAAGCGTGGCGTTTGTTCTTAGCAATTTTTTATTCGGTTAGTTTCTTTCGTCAACCGGGGACATTAGCTTAAATAAGTGCTTCCAATAAAGATAGTTGCACCCAAAACAACTTGTGATTGCCATCATCTTCAAATACGGATTACTCGCACATGATGAGAACTGAGCAGATCATCCGCGTACGTCGTCATGGTGAACTTAGACCAATGGTCTCTGACCACATCTTTTTACCATTACACATGACAAGTCGACTACTACCTGCTCGTGTGCGTGTGTGTGGATTTGTCTAACAAACTTTGTGTGGTTTGCCAAAGCCCCAGGTTCAGTTCCCTGACTTGTTTTCTGCTTTTAGAAGAGAAGAGAAATACCAGAGAAATAACTTCAGTATGCACTTACCTTACTGCATTGTGTTCAGTTGAGACGGTTGCGTTGTGTTACACTGTGTTGACTTTTCTGCTTATTCCACCTACTTATCAGCAAATGACTCACGTTAACACGCTGAAGATTCCTGGACGTGAAGTCCATAACAGCATTGTAACAGTATACATCTTGAAACACCACTGTACGAACCACACTGCTTACCGATTAGTAACGGCTAGTCTTTGACGTTCGCCTTGTTGTGTGAGTTGTGGGTTTTGTGGGCCATTGGACCACTGTTTTCATACACTGAATTTCCACTATCTTGCTGTCTCCACATCACTTGAAGGCTGTAGGTAATCGGTTGGACATGCTGATGGCTTTGGGAGTGAGATTCCCATCCACCCTGCGGATGTATTCTTCTAGGTTTGTAGCGAGTACGGGTCTTCCGGCCGGTTGCACACGCAGCTCAGCGCAAACCACATGTGACGTTACCCATGGTGCGCGGCAGTCCAGCGGCAAATCGAACGTGACAAACTAATCCGGGAGTGAATGCTCACAAACAGTAATGAGGAGCTTGTCAAGCTACGGAACAGGTGGTGGGGGTTCATGCACGAAAACCACATTCACCAAGCAGTAGTCGGCTGAACGGGTTCCAAACAGACTGAAGTCGCTACATTTGTAAAAGCGATGGTTGGCACCATCAGCAGATTCGGTGACCAGTCAGAGAACATAATGGCGGGAACGCCAAGACAGTTCATCTCGTTGATGAAATTTAAACAAATTAAACCGCTTTCTGAAAATAGTGCCCTGCCCTCTTATTTTCTTCCACTAGTTTATTTAACAGCAAAATTTCATTAAAATATGAGTTGGGATAGATAATTCACCTGAACCAGACTCATTTATCCTTAGGATATCGTAAATCAGATCTGTGCCCTCAGGAACGAGAATTATCCTCCGCTCAGGGCAGCTCTGTGAATGACACTAGTGCTTTCGATAAATCGAGGTTCTGAAACTATACGCTCGAAACAAAAGTTAAACTTTCTCCTTAAAATGAGGAAACGATAATTATCAGAATAACTTAACTTTCTAAGTGTGTGGACGTAACAATAATAAAATTGTGTCCACCGATATTTGCTGCCCCTGTGTTTACACCTCGTTTGGATAGTTGAATGTTAAACTACGGACTTCACGTCCCTATAAAGAAACGTAAAGCTCTACGTAAAACCGGCCCTCCTGAAATAAGTGCCTCCAGCTGTCAGAAGTACGTGGTCAGCTGGTCGTCCAGATGTAACGACGCTCCGGTGCCCAGTCTCTATGCCATCCGAAGGAAGCACGATGGCTGAGGTACTACCAGATTGCTCAAGCCTGGACAGGGGATGCCGAGATGAAAAGGTTGGTTTCGAACCACGGATCTTCAGGTTAGTAAATTCGCGCTCTAATCACTTGAGTCCCCTTTATCAGAAATAGAGGTGATGTTCAATGCGACTCGTCGACTCCCATTCTTCTTTTGGAGATTCAGCCTGTGTAGCTCGAGATTTTTAGACAAAAGTGTATAACTCTACCTTATACGGATAGCAATTCAAGGTGGATTGAAATTGCACAAAACTGTCAGTGGACCCAGATAGAGCGGAATCTTAAACCAGCGAGTGCACCGCTAATGTAATCAGTATGCCAAAAACTCTCTGGAATACTATCTTTATAGTGGGATGATACGGCAATCTTGTCCGATTGTTCCAGTAGGTGTAAGAACACCACTGCTCAGATAGGCGTTACACAGCAACTGATAATACAGTACCGCAAGCGCACAAACCCAGAATAATAACTGTGATAATGCTCAGTTAACCGATCGTCTATTTAAAACTATATTTCATCGTCAGACACTCCCACATCATGGTAGCCAGATGGTTACCAAGGCAATTCCAGTTACCGTTACTGTGTATTATCCCTCGCAATGTTTGTGAGTTCACCTGGATTGACGGTACCATTTTTGTTGTCTTAGTTACCGTCTTTTATATTTACTGGTGAATGGAACACCTAATGGTCAATCACAGGAAACGAAGGATGCTCGCCTAAGGATGAAGCTATAGCGGCGTTTGTATTGAAGTCGGAACAAGCAGCAAGAAACTTCACTGTCAAAATGGCTGACAATGGTTAACTCATTCGGTAAACTCATTATGTATCTCCACACACGGGGTATAATAAAAACCTTCCTAGACGAGGACTTTTCTCCTGGAAAGAACTGCAGCTATTGGCCATCTCCGGTGTATGGTGAAAGTGAAACTTTCTGTGCACAGGTAGTTTTTCAGGTAGTTTTCCTCCGATCGTCTTGAAGGTTGTCAGTTCAAACAGAGTGAATGTAGCAACACATCAATAGCGTCATCTGAATGAAGTTGAGACATAAAATCACGTTGACATAGTCAGCTTGTACACCGCTTTGAGCAAAAAAGGGTAGTGTGTAGGTTTTATAGCCATGCTTAAGTGTGAATGATAAAAAGAGCAACTCTTGAAGGGTGACATAATTTATTTTTGTACAGCACGCGACATGCTATTTCTGGAATCCAAGAGTACTGAAGCGTCAAATTAGACAGCATGAAATTGCCAGAATATCTGTGGGTGTCGCAAACTAGTAGCTTTCGGTGGAACGCTTCCGGATTAGGAATCACGGATGATTAATCTGCAAACTGTCGTAGCACATAGCATGTTTTTCTCAGGAATCGATATCACAAAAAGTGAACAAATTTATCACCCAACCTACCAAATTCTTCTGTACCGAATCGGTTTGAGTGGGAAAATCCCCATTTACATCATCGTGCTTGATAATGAAATTCGTTGTAGACACCTTCAAGCTTTAAGAGAAATTGGAAGGGATTTAAAAAGCAAACTAATGTTACAGCCCTATGGAAGTGAATGAAATGCTAGTTTCGCTAACTAATCGAATAAAATAAAATACGAAATAGTAAACTATCAATTAGGATTGCGTCTCCTGTGGACACGGACATCTATGTCATGAAGATCAAATAGCCTACATAACAATCAGACCAAGTAACAACTGAAAACGGGTAAGATTTTTCGTCTTTCTTAATCGTTTTTCCCGATCCGAAGTCTGCAACCGCATGGGATATAATTGTATACGTGAGTGCAATGCGAATCGAAGTTTTTACTTTGAGAAATACGAAAATGAAAACGTGAAGATAATTCGTGCTTGACTCATACAAAATGATAAGATGTAAATATGTAGTTACAAGCATGATATGACATCTTTCTTGGTTATTCGGGGCTTTAGAATGGGCATGAGTTAAGAACAACACGACATAGCTCACCGTGCACCTAATTATTGGTCGTCCAAACTCCGGGAAGTATTTCGTCTGAAATGACAAGTTGAACTTTGCGAGATTAACAAGTCCATAACCGAAGGGTGTGGATTGCATACATAAAGTATCCCAATTTTTCGCAGCAATGTCCCAAGTGGCGAGAAAACATTTATTTGACAGACTGAAAACTGATGGTGACGAGGTTGGTGGACGTTGTCACTCCAGCGTATTCGCTTAGATGGAGCGGAAAACCAGAAGTAAAGTTTTGGAAGACTCTTCTTTGTGTTAATTCACCTGTACAGAAATAGTAGCAAAGTGAAACAAATCGTAATCCGGTCATATGAATAAACTTTTTAACCTCGAAAGAGGTTATCCTAAGGTGTAAACAAAACCCGGTACTCCGTTTTATGATATTTGGTGTCATTGGATCTCTGCAGGGCAAAACGGTCATCTGAATAAATAGCCTTGTAAAAGGACAGTTGTTCGAACTGAAACGATAGCTCCAGGTAACACCCGTGGCAAAATTCACAGTCGAGGATAGGACAATCTCTTCATCTTGTCCTCCCGTAACGTGTTTAAGTGCCAAGTTTATTGAGTTGGTGACACTGACCACGTTGTGACTTACGTGAACAAAATCTTCTTCATTTGAAATTATAGAATGCTCGGGTACTCCAGCTTGTGTCGCATAAACTTACAACCCCCAGGAAACGCTTTTGTAAATGCCAGTGTGGTGCTGTTGTACACATGGATGCAGTCGCAACTTGTACTGCGTCAGAATAAAACTACGACTGGCTAAGATATTTTTTGCAAGCCCTCAGAATGAGAAGAATTTAGTTTACATAAAATGTGTGGACCACAAAGTCACTATCGGCGTTGGGTGATCATTTCAGACTTAAGTCACGCGGACCCAGCTACAAGGTTTCTCATTTACGCATCCAAAGAGTCTTACAATGGATTTTTCTTTCCTTGGGGCAAAGCGTTACGCTGAACTCATTTTTTCCACAGTTGACTCTGTTTTCCAAAAAGACTTTGATTTCTCAACTCCAGACCAATCAATTAGTGACTGCCCTTGAGAAAGATGCATCATTCTTGTCGGATTTGGAAAGTGACAGACAGTCAAAGAAAATAGGGAAGGGATCCAAGTCTAAAAAGGAAAAAAGCCTCATTTTCGTTTGAAATTTGGTCACCTCTTGTATTACTTTGTTTTACTGTATTAACATCCATACAATGGGGATTTCGTATTGCCTCTCCGAATTCTCTCTCGCCTCTCGTTGTTTAAAGATTCTGCAAGATATGGCGACAAATCAAACTCGGTGACCTTTGTATCATCCACTTAAATCTAGTCTGTTTGACTGTGTCAGGGGTGTGCTCAGCTCGCCTATCTGTAGTAGACGGACGCTAGTTATACCCCGTATCTTGGTTTCATCTTCCTTAGGTATCGTTCGAATTGTCGGGGTAATACAGAAGTGGAGCATCACGCTGCCATCAATAGAGAAGATTAGAATAGTGCAGCGATAAATCCTGATGCCGAGAATGTCATATATATCGATCATGGTAGGAATTTTTGAGACACTACACTCGAAGGAACATGGCATGCCTGAACATGCCTGTTTTTGCATAATATTTGTAGTGGGTAACTTCCCCTTGTGGCCTGTAAGCTTATCATTCTCGAAGCGCCGTGCAGTTACACAAAAAGCTCCCGGCCATGGGTGACAATAAGGTGCAACACCAAACGCACAAAACCAGAACTAGTTCTGTCCTATAACTGGATGGAAATATGGGGTATAATGGAGGTTCTCAGCCCGAAAATGTTCCTCTCAGCAGGTGAGTAACCGTTTTTCAAATGGAACTCAACCTTCGAATTCATGGCCGGACGCCATCGTATGAATGCCTACCCTGAATCGGCACACTAACTCCCTTCCTTTTTTTCGTCAGTTTACAAATACCTGCAGACTTCTAAAAAAATTCAAAAGCTGTTATGGGTTTTACACGATGATAGACTCATCAAGCATGAAACATAACCTGTAGAAAGGCATAATTTCCAACTTTTGAAACTGTTATTTCACTAATTCTGAAGCGTATTTTACTCATTTTTCACGGTTGGATTCAGTACCTAAAACAAAAACCAGATACTTTATCTGCTGCACCTGTGAAACATGTATGTTTGTCACCAACCGCATGAGCATTTTCGTTTAAGATTAATGGCAGCTAACGATCGACATTGTAGCTTACAAAATAGTCCGCAACAGCTGCGAGTGTACGGTCTACCCTCTTTAGTTGGCTAGACTGTCTTTCAGGTAATCTACTGTCTTGAGATGAATGACAAACAACATTAAAATTGCCACGACTGCTTCTGAATCAGTCGTCTGCGTTAATTTAATTAAGCAAAGAACAACGTTTAGAACACTGCCGGTCGGAATCAGATGCACTGATATCATAGTTTTTGCAGACATTTTATCAAAAAACAAACTAGGAGCCTCATTCGAAGCCTGACTTTCAGAGAGCACGGGCTAAACGTGATGCATAAGTTAAGGAAATTCATTTCACAACAGACTTATCAGTACCAGCAGCATAAAAAAACTAATACTGGGGCTTATAATGACTCTAGGCCCAAGAAATTATTTCACGAGTGCGGAGCACAAGATTTTAAAGTGAGTGTCATATCCCGATTATACTGTAAATTAGAAAACTGAACGTAGCAGGTTGTTAGTTGGTATAAACTTATTTAAGCTTCATCCGGTACTCCTACATGCATCAAATACTTGGAGGATAAGAAGAAATCGCAACCAATCAGCAAGCGAGATACATTGATAACAATAACTATAGCAATGACAATTTTGGCAGTAAGAAAAATGTTAAAATTTTGCAGGCCACAGGCCTAGAGGAGTGCAAATGATTTAGTTGCACATACGCAAATCTTGACGGACAGGGGTAAAATGGTGTTCCTGTATGAAGATTGAAAGGAATCATTTAACCAAGAGGATTAGGGAAATTTCGACGACTAGCTTTTTTACAGACTTACAGCACCTTCCTTCTGCATTGGCGAACGGAAACACCATCCTGAATGTTCGTAGCTACTCATGAGTAGTGAAAAACGATCTCTCGGTAATTCTCGCAGCTGAGCTCAACATGTTTGTGGTATTGACTGTTTTGCTCATCATCAAAGAATAAAAGAGAGGCAATAAACAGACTGCTCCACAGGCTTAATAGTTCAGACTGCGAATGACGATTGGATTCGATGAAACCTGTTTACTTTGATACCTTGTGGCGAAAGAACACAAATTACTCATGTTTAGCTAATGTCGGTTCTTCAGTTCTTGCATTTCCTCAGCTTTAAGTGGATTAGTAACTTCATATGCCAGGTAAGGCGCCTTGAATCAACAGTTTATCGCGCGATGTTTCACCGAAATTCGGTAAAGTTTACGAAGTATACTACTCCTCAATATCAATCACGGTAATTCTTCCAAATGGTTCATTCCAAGTGGTCCATTCTTTGCCGAAGACGATTTCGCCGCATCGAGTTCATCAGATGACAGTTCGAGCTATATGGATGCTGTAAAGTGTCCTTATTAATGTAACACACCTGTATTAAGTAGGTATTTCAAGAAAGACTAACTAAATGCTGTTATATATATGACATATATATGACCTATATATACATATATATATATATATAGGTCAGTATTTGAAGAAATGAATAACCCATTCCTTCAGATGCTCCAAAAAATTGAATATGGTTACATCTCGTTCGGAGTTTCGATTCGCTGTTTTGGACAGAAATAGTCTTAAGTATCGGGTAGTGTTCCATCAAAGTTAACTAGGTTATTTTTCATCAGCAAAACGGTCTTTATAATTAGATATGTATTCCCTCGCTGCTTTCTGCTCTTTCTTATTTCAAATCGGTTTTAACCCTGTCGTAAACGTATACGATAAATTCTTTTGGGAAATCGCACTTTCGACTTTTCGAATTCCTTTTAAAATACAACCATTAGGATAAACCTTCATGGAGTTGTGCATCAGAAGAAAATTGCAAATATTTCGACTGTCATGGAGTCGTGCATCAGAAGAAAATTGCAAATATTTCGGTCTCAAAAAAGCATTTCTCGGCTGAAAGTAATCAGGCTTTATTAGGATTCCCCCCACCATCCTCGTAGCTGCTCCGCTCCACAGATTGCTAGCATGTCAACTTTTCTGGTAGGAATATTTATGATCAAATTGTCCCATCGCCAAAGGTTGCCTTTATCATAAAAGCTGGTCTTTAATTAAGATGTGTTTTTAGTCAAGGAAGAGCAAGTCCCAGATCCTCTAATTCTCTTCCGCACCCCTCTTTTCGTTATTCTTGTAGCTGGACAGAAAGACATGTGCACTTCATTCGGGTAATTAGCGTTTTTTTACCAAATTTTCTGTCTACGGTTTGGCTGCTTTCTGGCTTTCTGTTACTGGACTTTGATATGATTACTGATGCGGCATCTGCAAATGTTCGATACTGCACCAGATACATGAGAATGCACCGGCAGACTTTTTTAAATATTAATATGAACCGGGTTTTTAGGCAACGTGAACATGCTTTTGTATCTTATTGTACTTGCAACCTTTCATATACACCTGCAGCGGGGCAGTTAGTTTGTTTTAACTATTGGTAGAATCACAGACCAGGCAGGATCTCGTCCTGCAAATATTCGTGCCCCACAGATGCTTGGGGGTTTCTACACGTTTAAGCAGGTAGTGGTCCAGATGCGTTGTGGAATATCTCACATTTGGTGGGTGGACAACATTAGAATGAATGAATGTCAGAATCATAAAGAGAACGGCCAATGTCTACAGTCAAATCGACGCTCGTTTATGGTTCGGTTACATAGGTTTCTCTTGAAGCGTTGTTTGAAGAGTCCAAAGATTTGAAATGCAGAAATGGTGTGGTAATGGTATTGTACGAGTAACTGCTGGTGCATAAATCTCATTCAGTATTATCGGACAAATTATTTGTTAACTTCACTGAAGCAATCCAGGGCATCACTCCAGGTAGAATTCCGAATCTATCCTTTGTGTTTTTAACAACGGCCTTAGATTTCAAAGTTCCGGTTAAAGCTTAAACGCACATATCTAGTGTGAACGTCAAACATTTCGAGGGTTCAGATGGTGTTACACATCACAGCAGTAGCAGATGCTTCATCAAGATTCTTATCCAAATTATGAGATCTTACTCAAGACCTCAGTAGAGAGATTAGTTTCCCAATGTTGGAGTGTTATTTTACCTGTATTTCACCAGTTTATGTTTACTCTAGCGTTATCGTCCCCACATAACTTTTTCATTCCTCTCTACAGGTTAATAAACCGGAACCAGATCTACAAAAAACGAGACACCATTAGTGCTGAAGATTCTCTACCAAATACTGCGACAGCGGATCCTGGAGACGTGTCGCGTTCCAGATGGTCCATGAAATAATGAACGCCGAACGCCTTCGACTGCATTCGTTTTAAATTACCACAGTTCAAAATCATAGTGGCGCATGACGTTACAACGAATTCTTTGACTTCTTTTGACTTTCTTTTCAAGTAATGAAATTATTCCTCAATAGCACTTGATGGGACCGCACGTAGTGCATGTAAGCTAAACTAAAGATGCCGAAGCTCACATTAGTTTTTTATCCTTCTTTTTGATGTGGCTATAAGTTGTAATGAGCGTCTCGCAGTTTGGATCCTCATAAAATGTTTTTGTCTCCCTCTCTGATCTTACTATTGCACAGTGTTGCAGTGGTTTGTCATAATTTTAGATATATTTCACTTCGTCCCTTCAGGTAAGAATTACAGCAAAAAGAGGTAAAACAACAAAGCACTCAAAGTGCCAAGGGACATGAGACACGCGTTTGAAGTCGCTTCGGTCCGCTTAACAGGCGACTGCTTCCATTCACAGAAACATCGGTCACCGACAATTTGAAACATGGCTTATGTCGACAAAAAACCAGGCCATTTTGTTGCTACCTGGGTAATAAGAAAACGGTCAAAATGATCCACGATTTTCCCCAGTAACTTAAATTTTTCTCCTTTTTCAAATTTAAACTGGGCTATGAACTGGGATATGTACTTAGTGCTATATCCATAAATCCAGTATAATTAAAAAGTTTAGCTTCTTTTATACAAAAGATGCTCCTGGTGTGTTCATGACAACACATAAGTATATCCCAGGGAACACATACGATTACCCGGAATAGAACCGGTAGCTAGTGCTCCCGTAAAAAATATCCGCTCACGGTCATACCAAATTAGAATCAGATGTGGTACCGAAGATGACAGTGTGCTAGTGTTGGTAGTTGTAAAATGATCAATTCAACGTATCCGTCAACAACTACGGGAGAGTACACTGTATTTTCGTGAACCGTAGTGGGGTATCGGTCAAAACAACGAGAATACGAACGCCACTGGTGAAGGAGACTCCGTCAAGACTCTTTGTCTTTAAATGTGTCTAAAAATTCGGAATTCCTGTGAAGTCCCTTGGTGAAGTTGAATGGAAAATCACCCTCCATTAGTCAGTGCAGAATACTTGTTGCTTAATTCTTTGAGGAAAGCCCTGTAAACCCCATTAAAACACGCCCTTCAACGTGCATAATTGCACTGGGACTAATTTCGAACTCTCAGTCGTCAAACTAAAACATGGTTGGGATTGGCAGAATCCGTAAGCATCCGATGTCCTTGACATATTATTGCCTAAGCAGCCATTTGGATTTGCAAATTTTCGAACCTAAATGGCCTTACGCTGTGATATAAGCTCCTGCTCAGTGGCTTTTTGGAATGGTGTGGAATCAAATATAAACTTTACCATAAGTGTGAAAAATACTTATTCTAGGTACATAGCGATCTTACGTTTTTCACCAACGAATCGATGTCTCCTGCACTCCAGCATCGTTTCGAGCACTCTGGAATTACCGTTTCCGTATGGAAACTTGGGGTTAGAGATATGTAGGTGACCTTTCAACGCAAATTTTACAGAGTGAAATAATTTGAAGCAGGTTTTTAGGATGCTCTGCCTCTGATTAAACACCGCTTCCCTCTTGATGCGCGAATATACCGGAAGATTAGCTGATTCACCCGAAAAGGATCATGCGAACAATCGAGAAGTCCACTATGATGTTTTTCCGCTCTGTGTCTACAAGCAGTCAATACTATCGAAAAGAAAATCTTTGTGTCGTCTGCATGTCTGTAGACGATCACTTTCTGCGTGTTTGTGGGTAACACGATAAAATACCTTTGAAATATACCACTGTCTGTGAGTGCAAATAAACGTGGACAGAGGAAACGGCCCGCATTAGCTGAAGATTTGTCAATGCGCCTCAGAACAACAGGAGCAAGAGTGCAAGATTGTAAGTGATAATTATATTGCACGTAAAAGCCCGGCTAAAACATTCAATAATTAGGGAATACCAGTTATACAGAACGTATAATCAAACTGTTTATAAGGAGAAGTTGAAAGTAAGAGCGTTTCAAATTTGGGTTAGGCTTATCCACCGTATTCCACTTAAAGCTTAGCGTTTCTGATTCAAAAATGTAAAAAGCAAAAATCAAGTCGGACTTTTATTCGCTCTACATCAAACCTCCTACAAAATCACTATCCGGACGAAATAGCCCGAGATGTTTACCTCTTACAGCTGCCATAAGTATGGCACTGAGAAAGTAGAAAGCAAGATGCGACTCCAGAAAATGGATCCGAGCCTTCTAAGGAACTGTGCTTGATAAGGTTTCGCTGATTGCACAGGTGTTTTACGAAGACTTTTCGGACACATAAATGAATGATAAGTGATAGTAAGTGATACTAATGATTGAGCCTCAAGATCGTTAGCTGGTGATTTAGACGACTTCCACTTAATTGATGGAAACATTGAGTGACTCAGATTGGTAATGAACACGTTGACAAGCAGTCAAACGTGTCGGCCGGTTCAATGCTTTATACTGTAAATGTAGGCTAATACATTTCAAAGTCAAAAACAAAGTGTGAATTCAAGAGGATGAGCTCAGCGAAGCGTTACTGTTGATCAACAACCATTGGAATTCAGGCGCGCGTTCAGTAACATCATCCTACATACTATTATCCCCAACTATCTCTCACGAACACTACATAGACTACTTGACCTATGCCGATCTACGGAGGGCTGAAAACTAAAAACTCTGGTATATTTTTATGGGTTCTTCCGACTTGGGGGCCTGCTGTTTTGCAACACGTTTCGGACGGGATAAGTGTACATTCAAAATTTCTCTAACAAACAGTTTCACGACGGAAATAGTTTCGCATTGATATCAATCTGTAATGTTACTGCCGCTACTGATCACGAGACAAAAACAATCAAAATCACAGTGTGACCATTGAGCACTCTTTTGATGGTCCTAGGATCCAGTGCCCCCATGTAGACTGATGGCTTTAAACTTGAGTCTACCTTGGTAAGACAGGTAATCTAAATCACCTCATATTCCACAATGCTCACTCTTTTGCACTTTGTTCATTCGCACTCTTCAATCCTCCGTTTCGGTCTATATTCACACCTGTTACGTCAGAAAAACTTCACGGACTTCTTAACCACAATAATATTTTCTCAATACCGCTTGTGTGCATTCCTGATATGCATTAATGTATGCTACCCGACTGTTTTCCATTCGATTACCGCGTCCACTTTATACTTGAAGTTATAACGGTAGACAGTCGAACAGCCTGTTTTAAAATTTTCTGAGTACTTAATAGAAATTTTTGGGAGTAGTGTAAATCCTCGTTGAAATATAATATTCCGGGTGATTTATTTGCCAGAAAGACTTTCAGTAACCCATATGAATCAACATTCAGCTGGTACACTTTCATATATACATCGCTATTGGTCTCCATACCAGCAGCCAATTTAGATTTCGTTTCCTAAAGATTAATAAAGTAACGAGGACAACGTGGAACATAGTTCGTTTCGGTCATCCCTTTTAGGTCCTTAAGTACCTGCACCTGTTCACAAGAGTTTGGTGTCTTTATCATTATATCGCCTGTGATAAATTTGTTCAAATGTTACATACGGTCGTAACATATTGATTTTTGCAGATAGAACAGTAGGGAACTCACAGGAACAATGATAAATTACCATAAGCTTATGTGTTCATTTCGGTACCTTTGTTCTTGCTAAAAATTAAATCAATTGCAATGTGTGTTCTGACTGCAACGATTCGACCGTGAACGATTAACAACTTTCCGTGTCTTTGGTAACTTGCCTTTCGCTCTTTCACTGTAAAAAAAGGTGCACACACTGTGTAAATGGGCAATGTGTTTACGGTCATGATTATTGGTCGGTGATGTTTAGCTTATTCAGTTTGACACATGCTTTCGAAGTCGATCATAACTGGATCTACTAGCGCAATTTCAAGCCAAGTCGAATCAGTAATTTCCTGTTAGTTAGTCTTGGTTAGTTGGACCACAGGTGTTCCTATTGGTCATTCATTTTAGCCACTCACTCATTTTAGCCGGATATTTTGCAAACCGAAGTGTGAAGCACAAACCATTCGGAAAAATGTTGTTATTATCCTGAAACCGTGAAGCGTTTCTGGTTGTCCGAATGTCACAGTAGTCTCAATAACTAGCCAGTGGAGGCCAGTTTTAATGTCTCGGGTGTGAACTTTTGTTGTAGAAAGCACACATTATTGATCACCTCATAAATCCTCTGACTCGAAAATGTGTGCTTTAAAGCCGGACTGTCCTCGAAAAGTAACCAAGATGTCGTCTACAGTTCGTGAGTTTTGCCATACATGAACACGCCCTCAATACTATTGTAATTTGGTAAAGTAGTGGTTACGATCGGGAAATAAACCACAAAACGTACTCAGTTTCTTATAGGTCTATTGTGTATCGAAATTGTGACGAGGAGTGATCAAGGTGGCATAGTCCATCCGAACTCTGATACTACGAGGAACGTATCCTTTAATTGCAGTTTCAGCAGAACCACAGAATGTATCGTAGAAAACGCGGACAAATGAATAGCATTTACATTCGCCCACTCAATGCAGCTTCCACAATACCGGTGCTTTAGATCGCATCCTGAAGTAGTAGTCCAAAATGCTACAAGTAACAAAATGCTATGGACAAATGACCATAATACAATTAGGATGTTCAGACTGCAATGCTATAACGTGGTCAACGGAATAATTACTAGAACACCGATATTCTCTCGTGCTACATGCTGCTGGCTATAAACGGTACTACTGATTTTAGTGGACAAACCAATCAGTAGCATTCCGAACATCTGAAACCGTTGGCTGAGAAATATTACTGATGCGCCCTATCGACAATGATTAAGATCTCTTAAAATGAACCGAAAGACTGCTATTCGTTTTAAAACTGTGAAAAGGTATCGTCAGTTTTGAAGTATTTTGAAAGCGTACACACAAAATCGGCCACCTCCAGCGCAAATCATTAGTGCAAATCTTTTGGCATTACAGGAAATTACGCTACAGCAGCAGTCATAGGTTACAACTTAATACGCACAATAGTTGGCTACTTTCTAGTATGAGGAGCTTCCCAAAAACGCTGCTTCGTGAGATCCCGCCTTTCGCCGACAACACAAGTATAGCGGGTACACATAGCACAGAAGTACGAACCTATTAGTTGCGGGAGTGAATGAACATAACATCCAGTGCTCTAAAATGCGATCAACCTGGTCATTTTTGGTCTGACAAACCTTGTGTGTTGCCCAGCAATGAACTCACCGATTGTTTACCAAAGCCCTCTGAAACAGCAACTATTCCAGCGACCCCAAATATTTTCTAGTTGATTAGTAAGCTAGCTTAATATTTGCAGTTTCTGTCATACGAATGACCCGAAATCTACCTACAGAGATATCCATTTGCTGCGATGCCAAAAATCATGCTGGTTTAAAATCAGCAAAACCCAATGAGCAGTCAACTAAACAGAACACTTAGCCTGGCAACCCAATCAGATGGACGCGGCCGACTTGCAAAGTCAAAACGTCAGAGAAACGAAAAGTGGTGAGCGAAATGATAGCCAAATTTATCTAATATAAACAATGCTGAGCAAGCAATGCCATGAAGTTCCAAGCTCAAAAAGTAAGCTACTTAGCGTAACAGAAGCTACGCATTTGATTAGGCGAAATCGATAAATACGGCCTCTGTATTGACATCAACATGGACTGTAGTTAAAAAGAAAAACGTTGAACACTTACCGCCGAATACCAAGAGGCACAAATTATCGAAAAAATCACCCTGACAAGCAGAATTTCATCACATATCATCTACTTTGCAAGAAAAGCTATTCGAGTTCGGCTAAAACAGGAATGGTTATCAAAATAGTAATTGTTTATTCTGCATGCCCCAGATGCACAAGTTGTATATGAGCCTAGAGTGGGTATCAGCACCAGTTAGTTGGCTTTCAATTTTCCTTGCCATGATTGTGCATTCGTTTGTGTACGTTCTGGTGTATTGTTTGCTTATGAACCATTGACCTAGGATTGAAAAAATTCGTTTGGCACCGTTGAGACCACTTTGCAATACAACTTTATTCTCTTGATGAACTTCTTCTACGAGAATATACTTTGATTACTCTTATTTCGTTGTGCCTCAGGTTTTCAATGCATGTTTGTTCAGGGATTTAATGTTGTGTCATTAGTACTGTTTTCGAGCTTCAGGTCAGAATGCAGTCACCATACGCTCCTAGTTACACGACATGACAACGATTGAAATAGTCGACTTATTGCAAACAGCCAGAAACAAACGTTGCCTTGATTAAATAATCAAAATAATGGATATCACGATCATGTGTGCTGACAGAATAAGATAGACCAGGGCCATAACAAAAATATGGACTTCGTAGTTGTTGAAAACAGCCAGAGCTGTAAGCGTACGTCTCCAAGATTTTGATTGGAACTCATAGGAAATTAAACAGTCAAACGATCACCTAAATTAATTCTTAAACAATATAGAGAAATCTACCGCCTTTTTATGCAGATATGCTTCAAATACATTTTAGGGTACATTACGAGTGAACTGTTGAAGCTAACTCCGGCACCCATCAGATTCTAGAACATCACCGTCGACGTTAGCCGGTAAAATCATTAATGCCAGAGCCAACCCAATTTTTCGTGTGACTGAACACAGCACTCAGGTTGCTGAAATTTCCTGTACAGTCCTGATTTATGCTTTGGCCAACAGTGCAGGAACAGTTTTCATTGAATTCACACTACTGACACCACTAGGAGTAGCACGGACAAACAAGCAATAACAGGGAACGCACACATTTTGGATACCATTTGATGTTTAGCCGCGATTTAGAGTCACTTTCGGCGAGGAGAGAGTAATACTCCAGTCCAATCATATGGCTTCTGCCGATATATATGTGCGGACGACAGAAGCAGCAGATTTTTTCTCAAATTGCAACCAAACCTAGCCCAGGAATTACGGTCAGATTTGGACGATAGCTAAGTAGTTAAACAGAAAAACAAGGATGACAGGGTTTGCCGAGCATAGGATACGAAGTTATAACGAAATCATATATTGTTTGAAAGTTACTTTTCTGTCCCTATTGCATGTACAGTGTATTCTCCTAATCTAAAGAATTATTCGCGAATCAGAATTTGTAAGCCGTCGCATACTTGAATCCCCCATTACACAAGTCAAGCGTACTGCCCCACGTAGTAATCCGCTATCAAACCAAGTAAAACAGCAGAATACGCAGGCAATTTGTGAATTTATGAATTTCAATGATGACGAATAGCTGAAGTGTGCACCTGCTGCCACCTCACCAACGTTTAAAAACATGACGCGTTAGCCGGCAGGATCGCCGTACCCATTGAAATTTACAGCAGGAAATGCTGTCGTGAGACTCCCATGAGCTGGCCATCAACGTGGTAATGTGCCCCATTAAACCTGTGGTTAGTGATGTAGTCATCCGTAGGATAACAATATTGGGTGTATACTCACTAGAAATTAAGTAAATTTATTTCGGTTTCAGGTGAGTACACTCGTCAACCACAGGACCGATTTTACTAAGGCAAGTCCGTCCGCATTCTGCTCAGGCTGAATGCCCATTCCGGATGACACCCTGATACTTCTGCGTCCCGATTTCTCGCGTCTTAATTTTTCTCGGGCATATCTGGATAGCAGTTCACGGGACGCTTTGTCGACTACCAGGTATTTCCATGATTCAAAATGAACGTTACAGCTTTTCAAAATTATTTCATGGCTGTGCAAATACGAGATTTCCGGCATCCCTGATTTTGGCGTGGAGATTTCAGGTGATCATAAACTAATTGTTTTGCAATGCGAGGCCCGATCACCCGTTTCAACTGGCCGAACGAGCGGAGCTGGTTTCGTATTAAATTGCGACCAATTTCAGCATTGTTTACTTTCCTAAGGAACTCGACGTTCCCATTTGGTCCGAAAGATTTTGAGCAAACGTCTCAAATGAAGTTTGCGAATAAGAAAAGCATGTCACCTGTGTAGCCCCCAGGTCTCGGTACTGTATATCTCTGAAGACAATGAAGCAGCCTACAAACTGCCATCAAGGTGTCTGCCAGCATTGGACGATCGCTTCAGGTGCATTTTCCAAGACGGCCTAATGGCCTACTGGCTTGGTAATGCATGCGATTATTTCATTATCAAGTTTCGCGTCTGTGAATAGTGTGCTGCCAAGATAGCTCGCTATCTCATAATCATTTAGCTGAATAAACGGTATTTTATTTTGGACCCCAGGAGCAGAATAAAAAAGGAACGAGCATTTGGGGCATGCCATAAACCAGATGCCGTAGTCATGTACTATATTTTCCCTTCGGAATACAAAATTAGGACATAATCGTTCCCAAAAAGCAGCATACGGATATTGGACTCCCTCAGTCGTTTCACTCGTCCAAACCAGTGATACCATCCCTGAATCGCTTTGATGAATTTTTCCTGATTTTCCGGAGGACTAAATCTTTGCTGACTTGTGTTAACTGAGTTGAAGGCTTCAATGTGGTCCGCGAACGGTCTGTAGAGCCGTCCAATATGTTCTCAGCATTGCTTTTGGATCTGTCCTGGGGCAAAACCGAGGTAACCTTGATATGGGTTTTTTTCCTCCAGTGTGAGAGACAAGTGGGTTGAGCAGGAGACAAGCTGCATTTTGCCTACTGCGTACAGAAGGCTGATTTTATGGTAGCTGCCACTCTTCGGTTGACTTCCTTTTAGTAACTGAAAAGTGCGTGGCGCCATATCCTGTCTGAGTACGATTTAATCACCTGCTGATCAGCCGCTCGTGGCAGAAAGATTGTGATCAAACTACTAAACGAGTGATCGCTGGTTCGAGAATACCTGGAATTCCGTAAGATGTACAATGCTGATGATTCTTAATAAGGATGAAGCAGCTGTACAATGCTTCTAGGCTGTTCAGCACAGATTGGCTTCACGTATAAGACGAAATCTCGATTGAAAAGTATAGATACCAAGCTTCCCAAAATTAGTCCGGCTTGCCAGGTATGCCACTGACTCGTTTTTCTCTATCAATTGAAGATATTGAGCGTTCGGTCCACAAAGAAGTCCACGGCGAAGAATCTTTGTGACAACGGTGTTCAGCGAACTATTGGAGCCCTTTATTTCCTTTACTAAATTTTACGCTTTCCACATACGTTTCAGAAGTTCCTTCTGGCGCTCCTGAAATACTTACGGGCAGCTTAATTCTTCGGATTTTGGACTGCTTTAAAGAACGCCAAATTCTCCCAGTGCAAAGATCCGCCATTCGCATCAAGCCAATCTCAACTGTGCTCTTGCTTTAATCTGTCTCCAGTAGCTGAGCTCGTACATAGACCCACTGGGAAGGTAGCAGTGTAGAATAAAGTAACGCGACAGGACAGTACATGCGACCAATCAGAAACGGAGAACCTGTCCCCTGACACTTATGACACTTCAACGGCATGAGCACTTTTATCGGACAACTGTTCTATCCATTCCGTGTTGCTGCTGAGTAGGTTGTTGTGGTCACATCGAACATTGCTGTGAGATACCCGCTAAGTGATTTACATTAGGAAGCTTACCGTCCAGCTAGACATTGTAGAGTGGCCTTGTACGATTTATTGCTCCTATTTTTCATCCTTCACAGCCTTCGGGAACGCGTTTTTCGATTATCCGAAGGATGAGTGTGCGCGGCCAGCAAAGAAGCAGCAACGCAATTTCGGTTATATGTAGCTGTATTGTCAAGATAACAGGCGACCTCCGAGACAAATCGGAAATCGAACAATCGCGAGAAGCTAGTAATTCCAGTACATTCTCTTATAACAAGCGGTACGCGAAGTGCAGGCTGCCCCGTCCGGTTTTGCCTCCGAAGGTATAAACACCATTTGTCTGTAAACCGATGGCTAGCCGAAGAGGAGTTAGATACCTGTAGCACTTTACTGGAATATGAAATTCCTGTGTCTGATTGCCGATGAGTCCTTACGACTCACGACACATATAACTGCCGCCGCAAATGTCGTCCTGCTCTGGAAAGTATCTGACTGGTGGAATTTCCTTTCGGCATATGATACATTTTCAATCCTGTCCAGGCTTCGCACTACAGCCACGTATCCTTCGTCAGTAGGATAGGTTACGTTATTTCGACGTTCCCAGACGTCATGGATGCCGATGGAACACACGTGACTAACAGTTTCAGATAAGCCTGCTGAAACAACTACTTATGGTCAAAACATTTTTGATTGATAAAGTGGCGGTACAGATACAAAAAGGCACGTAGTCGTTCGGTTGCCACGTTACGTTGTGCTATTTTTGTTTACGTACAGCCACCATACACGCACAGCACGTGCATTCTACATAACAATCGTGTATTTTGGCTGAAGACGTTCCATGCGTTCTATCGCAGGGCTCGTCTGGACAGTACCGCGAGGTAGGCTTGATCTTTACCACCCTATCAGTCGACAGATTCCGTCACGAATTAGACATAATAATCCTACGATTAGCTTCTTATTTCAAGGCTCACTGGTTGCATACCACAGGTAAGTGGGCTGTCCATGCACAACCCGGGTAGTTCACTTTGGAAATCATCAACAATCGTCTGGAGAACACCAATGATCACTCCTTCAACTGGAAAGAACGAGCGGCCCAAGGTGATTCACGGGTGTTTTACGGTGAGTCTTACACCAAGTAGCTCACGCATCACATGTATGGTATTAAAGCAGTCGACATTTTCCCAGTGCTAGCTACAAAATGCCCAATATTTAACGCCAAATTTAGACGGTGACAGTGCGGCCAATAATCGTGGCTTACGGATTTCAATGGCAAAAGAAAAGCGGATTCACGAGCTCAGATTACTTACAGATTGTAGCGATGTTTGAGCCTCCTAATAGTTTGTTGGAATCTTATTTGTAAGTTACGTATCTTTGTACCTTTGTGCGAACTAGAAAACGCTGGTGAGCGCATTTGTCATGGTAATTACTCAGATATCGGCTCGCGATTTACAAGTACAAATGCCTCTGCATCCGTCTATTTGGGCAGAGGCAGTATCAGAAAACTTAGGTGCAGGAGAACGCCATCGACAAGTTTTGTGTAAACGAACGTATTTCAGGTTATAAAAATTGCATGGCATGTTCTGGAAATGCCCCCCATATATCCACCGATTGCTTATCAAATCCCTCTGAAACGATGACTAATCGGTCGGTTCAAAACACCTTCCTACCGATCGAATAGCTACTATGTACTTTTATTTTCAGCCCATAAAATTATCCAGTACGTTGAGATACTTCATTCCATTACATTCAACTTCCTAATTCGAGATATGTTAACCTTGAAAAAAAATAGCTCGCTGAAACAGATCGCTTACACCGGACATCGCGCATCTTATCGTAAACCAGCGTCCTGATGGCGATTTATGAGAAGGACAGTGCAACTGCGTGTGTGAGAAATCCTCCTTTTGTCCTGCTACCAAGGTGAAATTCATAACGAATCTGGTGGAACCCGTTAAAAGCGGTCATTGTAGGTAGCTCACCGTTTTAGGCCACTGATACACTGAGCTCGAGAAAGATCAGTAGTTACGACGAAAACATACCGGAATGTCCGTGGTTCGATCTAACGCCGATATCTAGATTGCTTCTGTCTAAGCTTGGGCAACCTGGCAGAACCTCAATTGTCGTGGTTCCTTCGAATGGAATGGCAGCCAGGCACCGAATTGGTTTTGCAGTCACACGGGTTTTTTTAATAACATACTATTCGACTGCAGAGTCATTATCATTATCGTCAAAATAAAGCAGCAGGACAAGAACCCAAAACAGAGGAACCAGTAACACGACGCAAGACTCCAATGATTCACGTTGAATCACTATATAGAGGAATATATTCACTCGGGATCGACGCACACACCGCGAATGGGTAGAAGGGTGTTAGAAAAATATGTAGAAATTTAGAACATCAAACTGATCAACTAAGAAGGGAAGCTAATGCTTCAAACAATTTGAGCATATCTTCTCTGTGGAGTTCTATACCTGAAATTGCAAAATATGAGTTGAGCTCAATAGAATACTCACAGTTGGTATCAAAATAGCGGAATTCTGCTCTAGCCTTTGTTCGTCTCACTGCAGCCTCGAAGGCCTGACCAAACAAACTTCAGAAATTAATTAGTGGTGAAAGTTTAGCCTTACTTTCGGTCGTCATCCCCATGGAGTGGAGGTATACCGATTAAAGTGATATTCTCTTCATCTGCACGACTATCGATACAAAAAATCAGGGGCATTTGTACAACACGACGCTCCCGACCCTGTAGCGATGAGTAAACATTAGTTGTGAAAAGAACTGAACACAGTAGGGCATACCAGTTTAGGTCTCAAAGCTGCCTTCGCCATCAAGACGTATTTGGAAAGGATGCTCAAGGAAAGCGTGTTGCGTAGAGCGATTGAGACTAGGGAAGTCTGAAAACAAGCAGAAACATCGTAAACTGAATTGGCATTATCTGTAACAGGTCGCTGTGAAGACATGTCAGGTTTCATTTTGTGTTTTGTGTTGTTGTGATAGCCTGTTTACATGTGCCTTTTGGATCTACATTATCACATTCGTCAGGGACAAACATAATCACACTCTCTATCCGACTAACAAATCACATCGTAGTATGCGAGACAAATGTGGCCAAAATCGTGTCCGTACATTGGGTGTAACATCGAGGCTGTGTCCAGAAAACCTAGTGGACGATCTTACTCACTTGCTTACTATCGCCCAAGACGGGACCAATTATCTTCAAAGAAACTGCAGTGATTGTTCAACTGGCCATTGTTTTGTTTTACCTATACGGAATGCTCAAAATGCTTGAGTCAGCTATTAGCAGCTTCTTAGATATACCCTGCTCCTTCTGGAGAAGAACACGCTGGCGAGGAAACTTCTGGGGTCCCGACTGAACCAATCAGCCCCTCCTCAAAGAAACTTAAAGGCAACAGGCTATTGCGCAATACACCATCTGATCCACCGAGGACTCTTTACTGTTGATAATCCCATAAAAATGTTCACGAAGCCGTTTAGAAGAAAAAGGTAATTGTGTTTATTTGTGCCCAGCAAGAAACTCACCTTACGTAGATACGCGTAGAGAAATGGTCCGAAGGCAACGATTTCGTCAGTGTCGATGAGATTCCGGACCTGGCTAGCCAAACTCTGCAGATGAGCTTGGGCTCGAGTGATTTCATTGTCGAGGGACGGGAGAGACCAGCTGGAAAATGCAGAAAATAATAGAAGTCTAAAGGAAGACAATTTTTGGATGGTTTCATTGGAACAACATGCCACAGTTTCAAGCAAACGCTATTTCTGGCAAAGTCTCATTCGCTGACGAACTATACGGTTGCACTAGGCTGGCTGACAGTAAACCCGTTTTGGTTCCTGGGAATACAGATTTCCGAAACAAACGGCCTTCTAGAGGAGCGGCTCTAGTGGTGTTAAAAGGAGGTAGCGTTGATTCAGAAGAGTCATTTAAGATGGGAATACGATGAAACTAGTGAAATGTGATAAAGTGATTCTCTCCCTAAGGTTTCCTGAGCAAAACTACTGTTTCTGTTCACAAAAACCAACTCAACAATTCTCAACAAACAAAACCTCGAAAGGCACAGCAGACTTCCATTTGAGTATACAACTATTCGCGACCTATTAGGTTGAGAGATGTTTGGTGCACGGCCTTTTCTGAAAAGATATGTTGCTGATTAAACATACACTTTCTGAAACACGAAACTAGCTGTTCAAAGAGAGGTTAATGCGCCATTGTTGTGTCCCCCACTGGACCCAGGCGAACCCGGCGACCAGTACCGTATGTCTGGCCAGAAGACCTTTCCGTTTCGACTTAGATCTATCACCTTCTTGCAGTTTTGCTGCACCTCAGCATACACGCCGCACTCACAGACGCCCGCCCCAGTCCATCTAGTGGCCTACTCACACCCAGATGGTGTGTGACACATTCGAGATAGTGGAACGGGTTCTAACGAGAATACGCACCGGATGTATATCTGCGTGTACCGACCACTAGGAGACGAACGCTCAGTTACCCATGGGCTTCATTTTAGCCGGCCAGTCCAGACAAGTCAGTACAAATAGCGACTTGGCTGCTATTGGGATGACCCTCTTCACCCTAAAACGAGATATTTTCTGGCTCCAAAGTTAGCGAAATCACTCACAAAGAGGAAACACCAGTGGCAATGCGCATAGCCATTTTCTTGGATATATAAGCCAGCTGTTACAAAAAAAGCATACGATGTCTCCAGCACAGTCTACGTCATTCTCTCATACAAGCAGCTCCCATGATTTAAAGATGCATCCTGAAATTTAATGCAGTCACAATGTGCGTCCAACCTAGAGAAGTTAGAAGTTAAGATAAAGTAATCTATAGATTATAATAATAATAGAATATAATTACCAACATATAAGGTTACCAACACAACATTCAAGCACATGGAAATCTGACTTCCCTTTGCCCCACCTGAATGATGAATTGCAACAGATACACGTGTGGTCTTTTCGCGTTTTTTAGTCGGAAATTTTAATAGGTCGTGTTTTTTTTGCCTGCTATTCTCTCCGTCAGCTTCCATCCTCTGTCAACTCCATCGCTGCACAGAAAAAAAACGGATTCTTATCTAGAAAGCTAGATAGGCTCAGCAGCTGAGCGTCACGAGCGGCGTCCGAATATCTGACTGTTAAAACACCAGCTCAACCCAACTGCCATTTGGTGCAGGTGCAGACAATTAAGATGGCCGCCTTGTCAGATGGACATGAACGTTTTAAAAGTGGTACACGGCGGAGTGAGGGCGGACACTGGGCAAGGGGAAGATGCACAGCGATTAACATTACCTCACACAACCTGCCGGTGTAGTTCATCCTCCGTAGTTGAAAAAACGGGTGAGAACGAGACTTTCAAACAAATGATGGTGCGACGAAGAAACAAACGACTTACCAGGACAACGTATCCAAAGCCCGCTGGAAGTTCACACTAGGGTCACCGTCTCCCTGCAACGAATAGTGAACATTCTTATGTAGTTGCCTTGTGATTTAGCTACACCTTAATATCAGAGGTCAAAAGAGTTTGACTCAGGAATACGAAGAATCATGTGTCCCCGCTGTCTTTTCTGTCAATGTTAATCAAGTACAGACGCTTCCCTGTTGAGTCCCAAAGGAAGTACATAAGAACTCTCTCCGGTCATGTCCCTCAAAACCTCGAGTAACGAACCGGTTGCGATGACACACGGTGACAGAGTTTCGAAGTGAAACTTAGACTTTGGAGGGTAGATTCAGCTCGTGCTTCCATCCATTCACCTCTGAAATTTTTATTTCGACGAGAATGTTGGTGACAGGGGTTATCTGCTGAGCTTGCAAATTTGATTGCAAACGTTTCTTTAGCAGCCGAGGTGACGTGTCAGTTTGTAATCGGGTGGGACAGGTAGAAGTTTAACAATGCCTGGTTGTGCGGGCCAACAGCTTCATCACTAACGGCCGTCACAGCCCCATTCCAGGTAGCCTGGTTGTAAGCGGGCACGGCTTTACTACCGTCCATGTCCACCGTCTAACTGTCTTGAGAGAACTGAATGCTAGAGATCAAATCACCAAAGTTGTATGAGTGTTGAAGCCAACAATAGGAGGCTAAGACTCTAACCACGACTTCAAAGAATCTACCAGATAGAAGTGCAACAACAGCAACAACAGCAACTGCAAACGGAGTCAGTTGTAACTAGCTCACTGAAGCTTGTGGAATACACAGCAAGGAATCCGAGTTCTTTCAGAACAATGACCAACACGAGTTTGTGTCTGTTCGCTTTGACTACTACGCAGAGGTTCGGGAGAATTCTTTCAGGCTACATTTTTATAGCCTATTTGTTACAAAACAACGTGGAATTAAGGATGATGTGATAACTTTGATACTTCTTTCTTTATAAACAAGCCCAATTGTCCGTCGCCCGAGTGATGTCACCCTAATGGATGCGCTTTCGGAACGGACGATTAAACCAGTACCAGGGACCGGCTTTTTCGGCCAATTTCGATACGGAATGAGTGCCACCTAGAAAGATAATGGACAGATTCGAAAGATGTTTGACTTTCGGTCTCTGGATAAACTAAATAGGATAGTAAATTCTATCTATAGAGAACTTTTCACGCCAAATAAAGATTTCTCTAGTCTCAATTCTTTTGTCACTGAGATACTTTAGAATTAACTTAAGGAAATGGTACTCGTTCTGGGTGAGAAGGCTCAGTGGTTAGAGCGCGAAATTACTGACCGGAAGGTCCGTGGTTCGAACCCGACCCCTGCATCTCGACGTCGCCTGTCCAGGCTTGGACAACCTGGCATCATCCCAGCCCTCGTGCTTCCTTCGGGTGGCATGGCAGCTAGGCACCGAAAAAGTGCTACAGCTGAACGATTTTTTTCTTATTATGGACATTCGAACTGCTCAGACATGACCCACAGCGATAAAGCCCAGCGGTTAAGGCGAGAAGCTAATGGACGGAAGATCCATAGTTTGAGCCTACTTCTGGCTTTCGAAAGTCCCTTGGGTAAAATGGAAATATCTCAGCTCCCTTAGTTCTTTCGGGTTGTATGCCAACCACTGCCGAAAGAGTGTCACATCTGAGCGATTTGTTATGAACAGACCGGACGGATCAGACTGACAGGACAACCTCAGAGTCGATGGCAGGATTCCACTCCGCAGCGAATAAATAGGTAGGAGACCCATACCCTACCTAATTTAAACGACTCGCCCCAACCTAGTGCCAATCGACAATGAGCTTCATTAATTAGTGAGTTGCACTACAGATAATATCTGGTCAGGAGCTTAAAGTGTAGAATCAAGAAGCATATATTTGGGCAGATGTTGTCTCGATTCGTCCCATTTATTGTGTACTGTTCGCCCGCACAAGTTGCGTTAGTTGAAAAACGGAAAGCAGACAATGTGTGCGAACGTGGTGAAAACTGCATCACTGCCGTATGCTTTCGCGAAGTCACGGGTATAGCTCATGATTGACAACCATAAGTTTGAAAAAACCATCAGCAACGAAGCAGACCGATGGATGACCTGTCGGTATGAAGCTTTTTCCAAGTAATTATGCCTTATTTGCACAGTCGAAGGCAGAATTTCAGAATACCATAGCATTTGCTTACGCGATATCTCACTTTGTTCTGTAGACAAATGCTTCCAGCACATCAATAGATACCTTGCATCCAAATTGATGGTCACATAGCCTTATGAAAACTTCCGTTAGCTCGGTTGCACCCTGTTTGTCTATTCAACAACCGATGCTGTTTTAAGGCTTGGATTACCAAAGTAAGCACTGTATTCGAGTTTGGAGCAAACATATTCTGCGCACGGACATCAAGTTGACTGTTGTACTGTCTTCAGTAGCGCGTGGCAACGAAAATGAACGCTCTAACAACCACGCATTGAAATGCTCACCAGATTTCATTTTCAATGCCCGCGCAAACTCCTCAGGAATCATCCGTAAGATTTCAAACGAGCCAGGCTCAATGGATTTGACAGCAGCCTGGTGCACAACCAACAAAACTGCTCAATAAACCTACTTTCAAAAAGTAATGGGATAGAAACAAACACCGAAGAATTACTAAATAACGATCTGCGACCTGGAAATTCTGGTGAAACCGAGTTCTAGCTATTAAGCCGGGGTTGGAGATCGGTATGAACAGAAAGAGCTGATTTACTTACGTGACACTCCAGAGCAGACAACGTGAGGAATACAGCATCAATAGCTGAAACTGGAGTCCGATAACCCAACTGGACAGTGAAGGAGGGTAGAAATAGATCACGCCTGCTCAACCTGGAAAGTAAATTAAGTAAATTGTTGTTAATATGTCGAAATAATTGTAGGTCATGTGTGTTTATTGGTTGCCAGGCTCGGTTAACAGATCAACAGTCACCCGGTCAGCCACCAACAAATGAGGCGTGAAAACGGCTTATTAGTTACCGATTAGTTACCCGCGTGGTGCACAAACGAAACACTAAATCCCCTTGTAGCTGAGACAAAATGTTTCTAATTTGATTCAGTGCAGTTCGCATGGTTGATGAGAGAAGAATATAGGATTGATACCCACAGCATGGCCGGTATCACAAAAGATTAATTAACCTCTAAAAAAGAGCTTTCGTGGAAGAGTCTATGACGAACGACTGATGACTCCTTTTTAACGAAAAACCATGGATTCGGCGCGCAATTTCGAGTTTCCATACAATATGCTACACATAGCGTTTCTATACAGTTTGGAAAGTTAGCCTGAAGACCTCAAACCTTCTCAAAATTCCATCCTCATCAAACCTACTACAAAAATGATGGCGCAGGCGGAAATCAAAACTCACCCATACTTTTCGCCGTATTGTAGAAAGAGGGAATTCAGACTTTCTCTGACTGTGCTGGTCATGGTGGAATACCGTTGCAGACATTCGCGCCGTGGAAGGCTGGTGAAGCGAAGGGAGGAAACCAATAAACCGCAACAAAAACCAGAAACATAAATCATCTAGGGCTCGGAACATCTCAACAACTTATGGGTGTGGAACAAGGCACGAAAAACGCAAGAAGGAAAGTGTCAAGGACCATATAAGTATAGCCTGGATTATACCAATTATTAAAGGAAAATCGAGAAATCTCTATACCAGCGGTTAGCAAACTTGATAGCTCTATTGGTTTATCACTTTTCTTTCTTCATTTTGGTGGTTTTCAACTGAATGGTAGCACGAAAGCGACTTCATGATTCAGGTAGGCTAATATGTACAGACCATATAGACGGCGGCTGACCGCCAATTTGTATGCGGTCTTCAGATAAACTAATATATAGTAAGATATAAGATAATCGTTCATCTGTAGCACGCTTTCGGGACCTAGCTGCCATACCACCCGAAGGAAGCAAGAGGGCTGGAATATTGTCAGGTTGCCCAAGCCTAGACAGGAGAAGTCGAGAGGCAGAGGTCGGGTTCGAACCACAGACCTTCCGGTTAGTAAATTCGTGCTCCAACTACTGAGCCATCTCGCCCCCCCCCCCCAGATAAAATACTGCAACAGGTATGGTGCGCCAAAATGACATCTTCCAAAATACGTCTACATTTTGTTGGACACTTGATGACCCTAACAACATTCAGGCAAGCCACACAGAGATCACTTATCGTCGATCATTTCAAGTGGTGTCTTTAGAGGTGAGCGACCAGGGTAATGTTGTACAGATAAAAATCATATTTTGAGGTCATCAGCCACCTCGGGACCAAACGTGGCTGCCAAGCGGTTAGTCAGTGTCCTTAGTTGCCGGGTAAAATATATTTGGGGTTTATTGGGGGAACTACTAGCACCAGTATCAAGGCAGTGAGCTTATGCGGTATAGCAAGATACTTTAATCAAACGGATAACCATCCCAAGACCCTCGTATCACTTGATTTCGGAAAAAACATCAAAGCAGTTCATTTCATCCAACTCCTCACTGCTTCTTCATTTTCCATGCAGACAGTTTTATCGTCTAAATGTCTAACCTTGATAAATTTGTATCTCGACGGTGAGCGACACAATCAGTCTAGTTAGTAGATCTTTATTCGGGTGTCAGGTAAAACCAAACACATCATCCAGCAGTGAACATGTTCACTTGTTCAGGTGTGGTAATTCAAGCCAGTACAGCAACCGCCGATAGGGCAATACTGAAAGGCTCAGCTGGATTGTCAGAGACTTGGGTCGTTATGCCTCTGAGGACAGCACTGCTGATGATCCTCAACAAGAACAAAAGGTTAGTCCAGTACTTCCCGAATTTGGTGTGGATTTGAACAAATGTGTCATAATAGAAGGACTGTTTCAACTGCAGTGACGTAATGCAAATCCGACAAATCTTGAAGTTACTTGCAAGCAAACATAGTTTTTTGGATGTTAAACACACATACGTCGGTTGCGTGGTGAATTTTTTATAACAGAAAAATGCTCTGAACAGCCAGAACCATCGTGATTACTCTCGGCTGTATAGCATTTGTGCAGCAAAGGAGAGCCGCAGGTGGACGATCCGATTTCCTGACCAAAAGCTGGGATAGAGCAGCGAGTAATTGTGTACTCGTTCAGTTAACTTGGTCCTGATGGAATGTTCGGTCCAGGGAGATCGGATGCGTATCATGCGAGAACAGCGAGTTAGGTGGCCTGAAAGACTGCACCAACTGGACAATCTTCAACTAAGAATATTTAGAAACCACGAGGTTAATAGTCGGACATGGTTCGTTTCAGCGTCTGTTCCACACAGTTGGACTTGAGTGTAACTTATATATTTTTGTGCAGAGGTCAAAGGTACCTCGTCATAAGACCCACATGGTCTTCGGAACACTCGCAAAAATAAGGGTAAATCGTCATAGATAATTTGCAGACGGGTACCTTGCCCGAGCGCATTGAGCTGGGACCATAGATGAAGATATTCAGGTTAGAAGTACAGAAAATTTTGGCCACAGTACTCCTGAGATGACGCGTCGCAAAGGTACAAGAAGAATCGCCGCTGAACAACAAACGTAGAAACTTCTTCAGAGCTAGGAAACACCCCACTTTTTTTAAAGATTGATGGTCGCGGTTGGAAGTAAGTACCCCTATTTCCGTAAGACGTAACGTATTTCAGTGAGTTCATTCTCTAGAAGCTCTGAAATAACAATTGTGTGCTCGATGAACTAGCGTTCGCGGTAGGTTCCTGCCCTGACAGAGATACAAAACCGCGAAAATTCGTAAAATGTCCTCTCTAAGTAGCCCTTCAATAGATTACCCGCTGCAGCATACCGTCAATCCGTCCAGTAAGACGCACCTCGAGGAAGTGAGATGTTTACCCCCTTTCCGTTTCCCAGCTCTAATGTGAAGAAAATGGTGGGGTAAGGTGCCGCAAGACAGTGTTTTTTGGGTACAATTTTTCTTAGCTCAAAAAGGTAAATACTGCGTGGTTTAAAGGTGACAGGATTAACCGTGTTGCACACCACCTGACTTACCCGATATGCACAAGAAATTCTTGCATTTTCTTTTGCCCACCTTCGGTAAAAAGTTTGAACTTTGAAGCGGTGACCATGCTGGTTTCTAACGTTTCTTTCAAACTCCAATGCTTGTATAACCATAGAGCCAATTCGTCTTCCAGCACAATCTCAACTTTAGCCTTCCCCTCTTCTGTTACACTAGAAGCGGTATTGGAACGGTTAGCAGCATGGCCGAGCCGACTGACGTGGCTTTGTAGATAGTCCAGTTGATCCACATAGTGCTCCCGATTGATCAAATTGGTTAATAATTGTGAAGTCTGACCAACGATGGCATACCTAGGGATTGAACGAGATTAGCAACATTGACTGCCAGAAGATAAGTGGTGTACAGGAGGACCGGCCACTACTCTCGATAGCGATCGTTAGGATCAATCTTACCGTATCCCTCCTGTCATCAATCAGTTACTACTAAGCAGCTGTGCTGCCAACGGGGTCAAACCTACATGCTCGTACATGCTTCATGACGACATAATTGGGATAAACTAAACTCAAGCAGATAATCAGCGGAAAACTATCCAAAAACATCGACCGAATTTCGAAACATGAGATACTTGCCACAGTAAACAGTTCGTTTCTTGAGAAAGCCTCCAAGTTAAGTCAAACAGTACAACCGCAGACGACACAGTATGGTACGAAAAGCTTTCATAATCCAACAAAATGTCCTGACGCCTCCTAGCCCATTTACGCCGCTCGATCCGTTTTTCTATGGCTTCAGCACCCGTTCGCCGTCGTTCGCCCTCTTCTTCCTCGCTGTCACCAGCCGACTCTTCATCTGTCTGAGGAATAAATCAATCAAGAAATGCTTGCCTACTGAAAACTGCTGAAAAACATCCTCGAATTTCGGCACATCTGAAGTGTCTTCATTGAGGCAAATTAACTTTATCTGCCGTTGATTGTAGAAATTATTAATATGAATCGGCCGGTGGCTGAGGGTGTTCAGTGAGAAAATATAGATATACCTATCGCATATATAAAATATTGTAGCGGTATCAGGTTCCAAAACTTCCAGAACATCGAAGTTAGCACCACAGTTGAGTAGGAATATGTCGTGATACTGTAGGGAGAAAATTCAAATGGACGAAATACAACTCACGGCATCCTTGTTCTTTGTGTACAAATTGCAAAGCTCCCGCTTGTCACTGACAACTAACAAGGTGTACAGTACTTCGCGGCTGACAAACAGCTCCTGATGGGTAAGATTTTACGGCGATAGGTAAGCCAGAACAGGACTAACATACCTTCAAAATTCGCCAGGCGCATAACCCATCAATGTCCGGCAAAACAAAGACAAGCACACGCTGCGAGTGAACGGTAGAAGATAGTATTTAATAAACAATATGATAGTAACCTTTCCCACGACTTCGTGATAAAATTCTGACCGAGCATCCCTTACAATTACCATTGTGGATGCATGAGGGCGCGAGTGCCGAACAATGAAGCTCTCAGGACTGGTATTAGCTTACCTGAAAAAGGTAAAGGAAGACGGAACAATGAAGACGAATGCAAAAATTGCCTACACTTCTATAAGTTCAGCTAGAAAAGTACCTACTTCGAGAAACAACGCGGAAAAGGATTCTCGTTTGTGCTCGAATAAAGCACATCAAAATACAAAACAGACAGGAAGATTTAAAATGTTCAAAAGGAGACGACTAAACAATCTCTCGTTGAAAGTGGCTCTCAATGAATGTAGACTGCGGCGACCTCCACGGCCATACTTACTGGAATCTCTGACCTTTCGGTTAGAACTCTGTCAGTAAGGTCAATGGTGAGCAAACAGACTGAGTGGCTATATCGCATGATATGAATAATCGGTTGTGAGACGGTCTGGAGGACAAAATCGTGCTGTCAGCTACGGTAAAAGTGTGAGGACAGTAAAATGTTTTCATTTCACTGTCTGTATCGACGGGCTATGCCAGCCTACCACAATCAACGGACCCTTGGGTCGTTCGCTTCTAACAGATCCCATCAAGGAAACCCTACCATCCTCCGTTTTTCCAGCCAGAATAAGACGTCGGAGGATTAAAGTGGATTACTTCGAGGAAAACCAGACTCAACCGGGATATCCGGAAACGAACCCATCCCCAAAATCGTAGTAAAATAAGGCGCGAGGAAGTGTCGCTAGACAACTTGGGCCGAGAATGTGGAACAGTAAAATTCTATCGTATAAGGGGAATGGTACTGGACATGAAGGAGGGATGGCCCTTGATGCCAAGATAACCAAACGGTATGGTATCGACATTGTGGTGTTGAGCTGGACAAGGCTAGCAGAAAGGAGGGGACTCTTTGAAACTGCAGATGTACTTTCTTCTGGACATGCGTCTCAAAAGGCAGCCGCAGCTGTAGTTAAAAGCAGTTTGTCTCCATGGACTGTCCGTGAAATAAGCTACAACAAATTATTATTATTATTATTATTATTATTATTATTATAATGATTCAGCTAACATCTTTTCGGTACCCGGCTGTGAGGCCACCCGGAGGCGCAAGGGCTGAGATACTACCGGGTTGCCCAGGCCTAAACAAAAGCAGTCGAGGCCGGGATTGGGTTCGGATCACGGACTTTCCGGTCAGTCTTAAACACTGAGCCAACTCGAGTTCAAAAATTCCACACCAATCCGACAGTGATGACAATTCGACCTCATCTCGCAAGAGCGCGTCACAAAGGAGCTCACGACTCTTTCTGAAGGATACCGACTGATGCATTCAGCTGTCGAATCTAGTTCGCTCAAAACCCCTTGTGCAAGTTGGTCGAGATTAAGAAACTCTGAAAACATTGAGAGCATTTTGACCTTAACCAATGGATCACAATGACCAACGTCTTCTGCTCATGTGCTCGAAGTAGCTCAGTAGTTAAGGAGCACGCTTACTGACCAGAAGGACCGTGGTTCGACCCCAACCTCGGCATCCCGACTACTCCTGTCTAGGCTTCGGCAACCTAACAGTGTCCCAGCTTTGGTACTTCTTTTGCTTGGCATGAAAGCTATCCGCCGAAATGGTGGTATAGCTGAACAGTTCGACTGTGAAGTGAAAGAGATATCCTACAGACTATTTGCTTACCCAAAAAAATTAAAATTCGTCTCCCTAGCCAAAATGAAGCTCGCTACTAGATACAACATGGACCTTTTGGTATGTGTAAAAATTTGTTCCTGCAAAAAACAGGGCACCATGAAACTAATGGAATATCGAAAGATTGAGCAAGGACGAGATTTTCGGGTGCTTCGGAACAACTAAACAGAGGTCACCAGACGAACAAGTGCGTAAAGCTGTACTATAGATGATTAATTTGGTGAAGGTGATACAACGATTTCATCCACGAATCTGAATATGACTTCTGTCTGAGCACAGAAAAACCTGGTTGTCATTCATCTAGGTGAATTCGAAAACGCAGGAACCAATTTAAGATGCACGATGAAATTCTGCGGACCATGTCTTAGTAAGACACTATCAACAGGATCAATTATGCGCAATTCCCGCACCTCACCCGGCATAAGCCCAGCGAACAAAAGGTGAACATTAGCTAGTCAGTTCGGAGAAGAAAGAACCCTAGAACCGGGTGGGTCCCGTAAGGCGAGGTCCTGCCCTAACGGTGCTGATTCGTTGCCAGGTACCCGCTTACGCACCGCTTCGTTGTTTACTCGCTCCAACCAGCTACCTCTTGCTTTGTTAGGAAGCCACCGGTGATCAAGTGACTGAAGGCGCTAAAGACCCTCGGATCGGAAGGTTTAACTTTCGCAACAGGTTCGGACCACTCAAAAGCTCGCCACAACTGAGGATATACTATTTATATGAGAAACTCACTTCTCCACATTGTATCAAGCTAGTCAAATGTCACGAGTAAAGAACCATATCCAACAGTATACCTACTAAGAGTAACACCTCGGGCGTACGACGGAGAGACCTCTGCCAAACTGTACAAATTTAGTAGAAGACTGCAAGAAAAGTTTATTCAATAACTCCGCTCAATATAAAAAGCTGAAGAATTCCACTAAATTCAATACCGAAGTGATGTTCTTATGGAAAGAGGAAAGAAACTGACAGAGTTGGAGTATATGTCAAGAAATCAGCCCACTTTGAAGTGTTAACAACATCCTGTCTCGGTGTCTGCCGAATCGGCTGAGCGTGTCCATTTTGGATGAAATCAGTAAACGGGAACAATGTGAATTACGCAGCGGATGGATTAACGCTGACCTGCTAAGTCTCAGTCTGACGAACAAAACTGGAATGCTGCTGACCCCAATAACCACGAGCTACTCGTTAACTTCACAAAGGTCGTTGGCTAGGTGAACAGAGAGGCACCGCGTAGTGCTCTTCGAAAGTCAGGCTGCCTAAACAAGTTTACCAATGTTGCCGGGGCGAAGGCTAATATCTAAGGTGGTTGAGCTGCGTCTGCAGATCCTGACCATGACACGCAGATGAAGTAAGGCTGTCAGGTACCAGTTTTATTTGGCCTGCATGTAGCCGGAATATGTATGGGGTGTTATAAAATTCAGACGACAATACAGCTATTTGGCCCATACTATTCAGAATTATACAGTTAAACGAATGCTACGTGAAGGCACGTGTTGTGCTTTATTGGAACGTTCTGAAGAAGAGTTAAAGCTTCTAACGACAAGATGCAAGTCTACACCATCTTATTTTGGCTGAAATATACATATTTCTAAAATGTTCCGCGCACCATTGAACAAGAGTCGTGGCTACAAAGCCAGGCGATCAAACGTTGTTTTGGATCTAAGAAGAAATCATTGCCACCAACAATGACAACAACACATCAGGAGTATACATTGGCGCCTAAATGCCGACAACTGCCAACAATTATTGGCCATCTATACGTGTTGTGGTGCTCGAGAAGTTGTCACAAGGTGAAGATAAGGTAAATGCATCCACGAATCAGAAGGAAACCTGTTTTAATTTTCAAGACTCTACTTTCCAAGAGTGATAGCAAGCCTGCTGCCAGCAGCTTAGAAGCAACCAATCAATCAAGTAATCAGCTATAAGCCACACACCGTGGGTACATTAGTTCCAGCTGCTACAGTAGGAGTGTGAGGCATACAGTCAAGCACTGGAGACGATGGCAAGTTCAGTTGGTTGGAGAACTGGGTAGGAACTGGGCGATCGCTTTGAAGCACGAGCGCCACTGACTGTGTGATTGGGCCAGATCTGCGAGGTGGCAACTGTCGACCCGACTCAACTTACTGGTTAGGGTTTTCATACTTCGCTGCAAGATCATACGATGCTTATCTCTTCATCTGGGTGGGAAGAGCCCTGTGAGGCAAACGGTTTTCTAGCATGCGGAGTACATGTCCTAACCAGCGCAAGCTATGCGTCTTAAAAGCGGTGCTCCAGTATGCGTAGCACATGGCCGCCACCGTAGTTGATGTTGGTGGATGCCCCCGCAACCGAAATACCTGCTGCACAAACAAGCACCCGTTATCTAATTACCTCGTTACCAATTCGTTGACTCGATTCGATACCAACAACACTTCTGAAATATTGACGGAAGACCAGTGGACCTGAACTGTGCGGTCTCCATAGTCTAATCTACGTACAATTTTAGGTGTGATCGCTACCTTCGGTACACGCTTTTCATCTTCTAAATGCAAAGTATCGCTTCAGGATTTAAACCCTCTGCATCGCCCTGAAGCTCCATATAGAGTAAGCTAGATCTACCAGTCTACCAGTCTAGTGACCAGTCTACCAATGCACGCATTACCAAGCCGTGGGCAATGCTGTTGAACTTGGGTCACTTGTGGCGTCAGAAGCAAATTTCGCTAAATCCAGAGAGCTATGCGCAAAAGCCAACTGAGAGAGATCTTATTCCATGGTTTCGATACGGCCCCTGTGATCCAAAGGCAGTAGGCGAATTCGAAAACTTGACCCACGGTATTTTTGCAGTGTAACAGGCATTAGCTGTACCATGTTGGCAACGCAGAGCTGCATAAGCGAATCGGAATTATTAGAGAACGAGATAAAATTCATCTGGTTAACGTGGCTGGGACGAGTACTTAGCAAGCCCAACTACCGTCCGAAGAATGCAATCTTCCCAATTCCGAAAGATGAAGGGTTCACAAAGGACATGCCATGGAATGACAACCGAGTGCTGTGGGATCCTCGTTCCTTAGTGGTTAGCTCTCGCATGCTCCTCCCAGCACAAAGTTAGGAACCTTACAGGACATGGTACATAACCGGGCTCAGTAGCGAACTTTGGGTCAACCCCATGTTCGGCGTGTACGATAAACAAATACGTTTGGCTCTGCTAGGAGGAATTCCACGCGGTAAACCGCCTGGAGCTCCAGCTAGGCGCTGCAACAGTCATTAGGCTTAACTCGCATTTGATTGGTCGGAAGACCGGGCCGCCTGACGATACGCATGTAGTCTAGCTCTGATTGGTCGAAAACGTGGACCCAGCAGCCAATCGCATTTCAATATCCACTCTACGCTGGAAGGCGTCCAAATTTCCAAAGTGCTTTCCTTCCATGAACTTTACATAAGACATAC